>JACEFZ010027294.1:105000-112500 GCA_014155875.1 Cepaea nemoralis | reverse complement strand
TGTCAACAAATAGATGACAGCACGATAAACAACAAACCGAAGATTAGAGCCCATTTACCTGATGCCATAACCGATATGTCTCCCTCTCCTCGTATCCAACCCACTGAAGAGCTAGTAATAGCACTTTTTAAAAATCAGATTGTCACAAAGAAAGTCGTACAAGAGTTGCCTCATAGGTCAGTTTGACCACGCTCTCACAAAGCCAATAAATGTCAAATATATAAACGTAGTTGGCTGAAATCCCATTCATTTAGCCTGCTGAATGTGTAAATCTGGCACAAGGAAGTGTCTGACAATATTATTGAGATCTGATGATGTTAAGCAAACGGGTTTATGTTTCCTGGTGCTAGCAAGGAAGACGTTCATAAGCTCGACATTTCTGAGAGTTTTTAATAAAATAACGATAGTGTGTGCAACAGCAGAATGCTGGGAACTAAAACACAGAACGAGCAATTCCCGGAAAAAAACACTGAGCATGACACTCATGAACACATAAACAATATAATGCAACTATCGTTATTACACAAAGCAATCTATATGGGATGTAATAATAATAATTATAATTATAATAATAATAATAATAATAATAATAATAATAATAATAATAATAATAATAATAATAATAATTCATACTGCTCGTAGAAGAACTAAGAAGTATAAACGGACTGACTAAAGTGGGGGTTATAGCCGCACTATATTGTATTAGAAGGCAGCAAGTCAAATGGTTTGGCAATGCAAGTAGGTTACTAACTAACAGTATACCACAACAAGCAATGATGTACAGACCAGAGGGAAGCAGAGGAAGAGGCCGACCACGTAAACGATGGACGCAGGGAATAACAGAGTCCATGGGAACATCGATACATGAAGCCCATAAGCGGGCACTCTCCCGCTGTTTATACTTCACCTCGACACCTGAAGGTACAAGAGGAACATGATGAGATGAGATGAATAATAATAATAATAATAATAATAATAATAATAATAATAATAATAATTTTTATTTCAATAATATTCAATCAATCGGGTGCCATCTCCACAGTGTAGGCTGACTGCAATGCATCTCCAACACTGTCTCTCGCCATGACTTTACACTCTGTCAGATTGATGTTCGTCCATCTGTTGGCTGCGATGCGGGTGATGGCGGCAGCAAACTGTGAGCAGCGCCATCTATGTCTTTTGTACGAGGGGCTGGTCATGTCTGTTATTGAGTATGCAATGGCAATCCTGACTCTCAGCCGTAAGCAGATAGAAAGGATGGAAGGGATACAGAATGAAGCTATGCGCATTATTCTTGGATATACAAGAGATACAGCATGCAGGGCGATGCGCTACCTTCTTGATTTTCCAACCATTGAAGACAGAATACAAGTTTGCAGAGCACGCGCCTACCTCAGAGTTATAGCAAACACACAACATCCACTGCATAGTGAAATTATGAAGGTGACGGGCAGCAGGTTAAAAAGAGGACGGTCGTGGATGGGTCAAGCCGAAGACATTCTTCAACAGGTGTGTTCACTTGAGGACTTAGAACCTGGCGAGGAGTGGGTACATGATTCCGAAAAGGATGGACAAGATACTACACACAGAAGATGGTAGCCTAGGCAGGCCGACACACTGGAACAGCCCAGCTTCATCGATCGCGAGACACGTGCTCCAGAGTGGCCATGCGGTTGAAAGAGACAGTGCCTTCCGTGTGTTATTCAACACACAGAGTAGTCGGTTGTTAAGATTTGCTGAAGCCATAGTGATCAACCTGCGTAAGCCGGCCTTGTGCAAATAGAAAGACATGTTAGTCAGTTTAAAATTACCGTTGTAGAAATCGACATTACTGTGCGAATATGTTGTCACTTGTTTTCCCGAGAGGAAGTTGGAATCAACAAGCACATCTTCAAACTTATTATCTGTTGGGATTATTGACTGACGTTGGTCTACACTCCTCCCTTCTGTCTTCCCTTCCATATAACTATTTCTTTCACTCTCTCTCTCTCTGTTATTCCCTCAACACATACTCCGACAACAGTTCCTTTCAACGATAAATAAAAGATTTATTAATAAAAACTATGTCTGGTGTATGTATGGATATTGTCTATGTAGTTGGTATGTTCTTCTAGTGTGGATGCCAGATAAGATGTTGATAGATAGTCTCCGTGTCTTCTCTCGTCTCTTCTCTCGGCTAAAGTACAGGACATTACATAGATACAACGGAACGGTCTCACCCTGAATGCTCCGTCTGCTTGAGTCTGTAGATATATCCGTTTTTTGTAAGGAAAAATGTTCACCACTGTATCAATGTACTTAAACCGATCACTATATGCTGTCAGCTTAAACTGAATGTTCTTTGCTTTTTTTATAGCGTTCCTAATTCCATCCTGGAAAGCACATCGAGTTTCTAGTATTTTCTAGTTTTTTTTCCTGTAAAAGTTCTACACTGGATAGTTCTTAATTGGTATAGACACTTGGTATGCGCCTTGCAACTCTTCGATACTGAGTCATTTTAGTCCTTCTATTATGTTATAGGATCTCTATTTTCCGTTCTCTGTCCTCCTTACTTTTTACGATGACACTTCTTTTCTTTCCTTTCTTATGCACAAGTGTCGTGCTTTATTATTTGAAAGTGCTTTCTTTTGGGTTATCAACACTGAGTGATCTTTACCACAGCCATCTGTGTTATCTCTTCGTTGATATGTCCCGCACTGGTATTTGAACCTGTGTAATAAACATTTAATAATGAGAGCTGTGTCTGCTTCATCTTCTCTCCTATGTGAGTGTCTTTTCCTCCAGCCGAAATGAAAAGGCTTCCGAAAAAACCCACTCTGACATAAGATAGAAGATTCACCTAACGTCTATACTATTCCTACTAGTATTTACTTGTACACGCTAAGCCTCATCTATTCCCCTATGCTAGAAGATTACTTCGCTGTGATTTACCTTATAATTATCCTTGTCTGAATTGGGAGTACTAATGCACAATAGATACACAAACGTTCCTCCGAACGCAGCACCACCCTTTTCATACTCCCTTGTCTCATGGAAACCAAGAATCACACTAAACTTCCACAAAGAAGTGGCCACTCTTTATAGGTCATTTTTGCCGCATAGTCCTTGACCTGGCTTGACACCTCAAGTCAATACCTCATTATCACCGTTAGTGGAAAATTACTGATCTGAAACTTTTCCGTTATTTTATAAAACCCTCATTGTTTTGTTCCTTCCCTCTGAGTCATCTAGACCGCAATATGCTGTGGAAATTTTCCTCAGTAACCCATCTCCCCACCTCCTTCTCAGCCCCAACTCTGGCGGCTCTTTTAACTCTGTTCCCGGTCGTTCACCACCCGCGTAATCAGCGCTGACTCCCTCTCCACACACACCTGACACTATCTGGGTTTTTTCAATCCTGTCTTTATCACCTGACCGCGATCCTGTCCAATAGTGCTGTCTGCCTTTGTCGCAAACCTATTTGTCCACGCGACAGGTTACCTGTGCTGTCGGCGGGCACTTCCGTGTCTTGACCTATAAACACATGCGCCTGGTCACTCAACCCGACATTTCGTGATGTTTGTGACCAGTGAATTAACCTCGTCATCCTACACTCTCGTTGACCTGTGCCGCTGTTATTTCTACGTTAACACTTCAACCCGTTAACATTAGGGGTCATTGACTCCGGTCACACCGTGGTTGGTTATCCTTACTGTTTTGTTTGTTAACCCTTCTCCTACCTGGTTAGTCGGTGTATAAAGTCGTCTATCTGGGAATCATTAACTCTCAGTATTCCACGACATATGTGTATATTTCAGATTGAAGGATTTATCTAGTTATTTCACTTTATGTTGTGTGATTTCTGCAGTATGTACTTGACGAGATGCAGCGAAGTATGCCAGGCAATAAATCGTGCAATCTATTGTTTGTGTCTTCGTTATTCAAATTCACTACGGGAAAACATTGGTTTTTTTTTCTGAAACTACGCAGGAAGCCAAAGAAGATTGATAAACTAACACAGAAATGGTGTCGTTAGCCGCTACATGCTGCGGGATTTGCTGAGGAGGGGATCCGAGCACTTATGGACTGAATGGTTCGATGTGCAATGAGGATGATCTGCCGACTAACTAACTAACTAACTAGCTTGATGTTATCTTCCCACCTCTTGCTGGCTTTCCCCCAAGATCAGTGTTCCTGTCTCGACTATGTCATATGGCTAAGCCATCCTGGTATTTACTTCTCGGTCTTCCCCTTGGTCTGCTCCCTTCGATCTTGCCAGTTCTCACCAAGTTCTCCAATTCATTTCTTTTACGATTTTCCTTTGCTTCCTGTAGTACTTGGTCATTGGCTTTTCTGTCTGTCCATGGTATTCTTTGCATTTTCCTCAGAAACCACATTTCTGCAGCCAACAGATGTTTTTCAGCTTGACTGCTCATTGTCCAAGTCTCGCATCTATACAAAGTATATATATATATATATATATCCAAACACACACACACAAACACGCGGGCACGCGCACGCACACACACACACACACACACACACACACACACACACACACACACACACACAAATATACACACACAAATATATACACACACACATAATTCAAGAATGGGGGACGATCGCGTTTTGTGTGGTCCTGAAGCCACTTTGAGACTGCAAGTTGTGGTCTTAATATCACCCCCCCCCCCCCAGGAAACCCTAATATCCCCCACCCGATCCTCTCTCTTACTTGGGGGGGGGGGGGATTCCCCACTGCTTGATAACCACTGCTTTAGATGTTAATACTGATGTCATGATGTTGAAAGCACTGTTGGCCATTCCAATTCTCTTTTTGATTTCTGTCTCACTTCTGCCATTATCTCCAATTCTTTTCTTTTTTTTTTAGCGTATCCCTTATGGGACGCTGCAGTCATCACCAGCATTTTTCAGCTGCTGTTGATGTACTAGGCGTTCAGTAGCTTGCCATTGCATTCTGAACGACTGGCTCCCATACCAACACGTTATAACACAACCCGACACGGTCTGCTGCCCAAATCGGTCGCAGCTGAGCTTCGAACGCCTGGTTCCTGGCTCACGAACCACGTTCACAAGCCTTTAGCCACGGAGCCGGTTATCTACATTACAATTATGATGCTCAAGACCTCCCTGCCATACACCGCAAGGTACTATATTGGCATAAATGACAATTTGTGTTTTTTTTTGTTTTGTTTTTTTTTTTGTTTTTTTTTTTTTGTTTTTTTTTGGGGGGGGGGGGGGGACAATTATGATAGGAGCCTCAATGGGGGGATGGCTAGCAAGCATGCCTGGGAGTCTGGTGGTTATGGGTTTAATTTGTAAGATGCGGATTGTTTAAATTGTCCTTGAGCTCTCATGTCGACCCAGCCTAGCATGGCTAGTACTCAGTGTTGCCATTTTAGTGCTTTTCGCACTAAATTTAGTGCTTTTTCAAGTCATTTAGTGCAAACATTTTGCTTTTAGCGCGGCCGCGTAAATTTAGTGCTTCACAAAAGATTTTTTGGTGCTGTTTGGTGCTTTTTTGGGGTGGGTAAAAATTACTTTAAAAATCATTTTGGGAACACTAAAAAGCCGAACTTGAACTGAAGCGAGGGAGTAAAACAGTCTTAGTACGTTACCGCGCAATATTCAACTAATTTAACTTCCTTTAATACTATTTAGCTGAAAGCGAACGCCATCTTGCAGACAAGTCCAAACGTCAATACATTAGCTTGTAATCGAGTTCATAATTTTGTGGTGTCTACATTATCCTTTCATTTAAGCTTATTTGTGTTTCACCATGAGCAAGAAATATTGTCAACATTTCAGAGAACAGTGGCTCAGTGACACGAGATTTCAAAAATGGTTGTTAAAAGTAGAAGGGGATAATACTAAGTGTTTTTGCAAATATTGCAAATGTTCAATTGCAGCCAGGTTAAATGATATTGAGAGGCACAAGAATACAACGAAACATCAGAAAGCCGAACAACCATTCAGTACACAAAGGCAAACAACAATTGCATTTGACAAACTGAAAGATGATGTCAAAGAAACAGAAGGATGCATGTCTTTGTTCATAGCTGGCCATTGTTCGCTTCGCGTTGTTGACCATTTAAGTGAACTCTGCAAGGTACACTTTGGTGACAGCAAAGGTTGCAAGAACTTTAAGCTTAGGAGAACTAAGTGCAGAGCAGTTATTTCAAATGTACTTGCACCATATTTCACAACAGACTTGACAGCTGATATTGGCAAAAGTAAATACAGCTTATTGATTGATGAGAGCAATGACATTTCTGAAACTAAGCTACTTGGAGTAGCTATTAGGTACTATTCAGAGACAAGAAAGCAGTTTGTGGTTACTTACTTAGATTTAGTTGAACTGAGTGACTGCAACGCACAGGCAATATGCAATGCGTTAAAAGATTGTTTAAACAAGAATGGACTTGAGTTGCAAAGACTAGTTGCACTAGGCACTGACAATGCGTCTGTCATGACAGGTGTAAACAATGGAGTATATACAAAATTAAAATCCGAAGTTCCTCATCTGGTACTAATTAGGTGTGTATGTCATTCCCTTCAGCTGGCAGTGTCACAGGCTGCAGCTGCTTGTCTGCCCAGGAACATAGAGTTCATGATTAGAGAAACATATAACTGGTTTTCTCACTCAAGTCTTCGTCAAGCAAAGTACAGGGAGCTTTTTGCTTCAATAAATGATGGACAACATCCGCTGAAGATTGTTCAATTAAGCCAGACACGATACCTCATTCTAATGCGGACGTGGAGCGTATTTTCAGTCAGATGGGAGTTATAAAATCAAAATTGCGGAATAGACTGAGCATCAAGAGTTTGACAGCTGTTTTGACTATTAGATATGGAATGAAAAGATATGGCAAATGCTGTCATGATTATAAACTACCTAAGGATATTCTGCGAAAAATTGGATCACAGGAGGCATATAAATGTTTCTTGCAATCATCCCCCTCATCCTCATCATTGCAGGAGCAAACACAGCAGGAAATAGCTACAGAAACTGAAGAGGAGTTGTTTGACTGGGATTTGGCAGATCTGGAATAAAGTTCATTCTAATATTCAGTGATAATAATAAATTATAATGTGCTACTTTATAACATTTTGGATAATGAATACCACCAGTGCTTGTTTTAGTGATTTCCCAAAAAATAGTATTGCAATTTGGTGTTTGTTTGTTTGTTTGTTTTTTGGCTCGAAAGTAGTTCTGATTGGGATTTGGCGGATCTGGAATAAACTTCATTGTAATATGAAGTGATAATAATAAATTATACTGTGCTACCTTGTTATATTTGTAATAAAAACAGTTGGTGATTTTTTTTTTTGGTGCTTCCTAAAGAAATGTGGTGCTTTTTTGGGTCGATTTTGGTGCTTTTTCATCAAAGGGAGATAGGCAACACTGCTAGTACTAAGTGACGTGGGAAGTAGAGGCGCCCGACATGACATTGACCAGCCCACGTGGAGCTATCACCATGTGTACAATAGCACTCTGGT
>JACEFZ010027294.1:45000-100000 GCA_014155875.1 Cepaea nemoralis | reverse complement strand
TCGCCCAGACCCTGGTGGGGAGCATCTCATTTAATTCATATAAGTAGTCATATAAGTTCTCGTTCCCGTTACCGACAATCTGTCTGTCTGTCTGTCTATCTGTCTGTCTGTCTGTCTGACCCGGCCCGGCTTCGCCCAGACCCTGATGGGGAGCATCTCATTTAATTCATATAAGTAGTCATATAAGTTCCCGTTCCCGACTATCTATCTGTCTGTCTGACCCGGCCCGGCATCGCCCAACTCCTGGTGGGGAGCATCTCATTTAATTCATATAAGTAGTCATATAAGTTCCCGTTCCCGACTGTCTGTCTGTCTATCTATCTGTCTGTCTGTCTGTCTGACCCGGCCCAGCCCATGGTGGAGAGCATCTCATTTAAATCATATAAGTAGTCATATAAGATCCCGTTCCCGACTATCTGTCTGTCTGTCTGTCTGTCTTGGGTAAATGGAGGAGGGAGGAGGAAGAGGGAGGTGGAGGAGGGAAGAGGAGGGAGGAGGAGACAGGAGACAGGAGGAATAGGGAGGAATAGGAGGGAGGAGGAGGGATTAGGAAGAGGAGGGAGGAGTAGGGTGGGAGGAGGAGGGGAGGGAGTAGGAGGGAGGAGGATGGAGGAGGAGGGGAGATGAAGAGGGAGAAGGAAGAGGGAGAGGGAGGAGGGAGAGGGAGGTAGAGGGAGGAGGAAGAGGAGGAGGGTGGAGGGAGGAGATAGAGGGAGGCGGAGGGGAGGAGGTAGAGGCAGGAGGAGAAGAGAGGAGGAGGGAGTTCGCCATTCCGAATTCATACTCGTCTAGGTTCTGTGATTTCGGTCCTTCCATTGATTGTTCTTCCCTTCTACACGACTGTAGATAACTTCCTTACACATAAAAAGATGAATTGTTATTGATATTGCCGTGGCATGGAGGATATATATCAGCAGCAGAGTTGAACGCCTACGCCAGCCGGCACGGCACTTGATGATGATGATGATTGCCGTGTGACGATTCTGTGTAGTCACGTCATTTTCTTCCCTTTCCCTAGCGTTTTGGTTCGGGGATTCTTTCATCATCATCATCATATATTTACGTACGTATTTTGGGAATGGGAGGAGGGAGGAGGAGGAAGAAGAAAAAAAAATACGACAGTTGGCAGCACTGGAATGAAAGGAAGGCGTGTAGAAAATTTCATCTCAATCGGATGGGCCGTTCGCGAACAAATAAAGGACATACATACATATAGACATACAGACAGACGGAGATCCTAATTTATATATAAGATTTGTGCATGGCAAATGTTAACACAAATTAGTCCTAGTTTTAATTGTTCAGCATGAACTGTACCATATGTGTACATGTCTTCATTCATGGCATACAATATTTCTTCTTTGTATTGTTAATTTTATATTTTCGGTCAGATTTTATTTTCTAGGTCTCCTGGTCCACTATATTGTCTTATCTATTTTTAAAATTATACATCATTGGTTTCGCCAGATCACGTGCTCCATAATTATTTAATACCTTCCTTGTCATCTTTTCTACTATACTTTATTTCCTATTTATATATATAACCACACACACACAAACACACACAAACACACACAAACACACACACACACACACACACACACACACATATATATATATATATATATATATATATATATATATATATATATATATATATATATATATATATATAATTTGATTTGGTCAGTCGTTAGGGTCTGTTCAAGGCACTAAAGAAGATTGGCTGCCTACCAACTCTTCTGTTCATTGTGGAATCGTTCCACACAGGCATGAAGGGTATAATCAAGTTTGATGGTGCAACTTCTGAAGAGTATGAAATCAAGAGAGTAGTTAAGCAAGGTTGTGTACTAGCTCCCACCCTCTTTGGAATATACTTTTCACTTCTACTGAAATATGCCTTTCGTGATTAGGATGGTGGTATATTCATTCACTTACGCTCAGATGGCGGCCTCTACAGTGCTCAGAGATTGAAGGCCAAGACCAAAATTAGGAGGGTACTACTGATCAGAGAGTTGCTTTTTGCAGATGATGCTGCAGTTACGACCCACGCTGAGGAAGAATTGCAATGTCTACTATCTGCATAGTAGTAGTAGTAGTAGTAGTAGTAGTAGTAGTAGTAGTAGTAGTAGTAGTAGTAGTAGTAGTAGTAGTAGTAGTAATAGTAGTAGTAGTAGTAGTAGTAGTAGTAGTAGTAGTAGTAGTAGTAGTAGTAGTAGTAGTAGTAGTAGTATTAGTAGTAGTAGTAGTAGTAGTAGTAGTAGTAGTAGTAGTAGTAGTAGTAGTAGTAGTAGTAGTAGTAGTAGTAGTAGTAGTAGTAGTAGTAGTAGTAGTAGTAGTAGTAGTAGTCCACTTTATTCAATGCTTGTTCTGAATTTGGTTTAACAATTAGCTAAAAGATGACACAGATTATGTCACACGGTGCACATGGGTTACCATCAATCTTTATTGACGACGCCGAACAAGAGATGGTAGACCATTTTACATATCTAGGATCAGAGGTAAATAGCAAATTATCCCTAGATCAGGAAATCAACATCCGGATTGGTAAGGCAGCAACAACAATGAACAGGTTAAGAAAAATAGTCTGGGAAAACAGGAAGCTTATTGCCAAAACAAAAGTCCTTGACTATCAAGCCTGTGTCCTTAGTACGCTTCCTTATGGCAGTGAAACCTGGACAACTTACTCACACCAAGAGAAACGTTTAAACAGCTTTCATATGCGGTGTCTGCGAAGAATTCTTGGTATTAAGTGGCAAGACAAAATCACAAATACTGAAGTATTGGAAAGATCAGGTTGTGTGACGGTTTATTCCATGCTCAGTCTTCGTAGACTTAGATGGATAGGACATCTTAGGAGGATGGATGATGGTAGAATACCAAAGGACATCTTTTTTGGTGAATTACAGATGGATAAGAGATCTCAGGGTCGGCCCCTACTACGGTACAAAGATGTGTGTAAGCAGGACATGATTGATACAGGCATTGATAATGCACAGTGGGAGCAAGTCGCCGCTTAACGTGTTGCATGGAGGGCAAACATCAGAAATGGAATAAAGACAAAGGAGAAAATTATTGCAGATACGTCACACACCGAGCGTGTGAGACGTAAGATGGTGCATGATGGTGGAAATGACCATGTGTTCACATGCACCCACTGTGAACGAACATTTACGGCGCGAGTTGGCCTTACCAGTCACATTCGCTACCGCCATAGGTAAAAGTTGTTATGCCTTTTTAAAGCACAAACTATCGTCTGTCAAGACGGCAAAGTGCCAATGTGTGTGTGCGTGCGTGCGTGCGCGTGTGTGTGTGTGTGTGTGTGTGTGTGTGTGTGTGTGTGTGTGTGTGTGTGTGTGTGTGGTAAAACCTCTGTTCTCGCTCGTTGCCTTCGGTTTTCGTTGATTATTTTTTTCGTGAAAAGTGTGTATCGGTTTTCATTGGTTGCCTCGAATTTCGATGTGCCCACGGGACCTAGCTGCTAATTTTGCGAAAACAAAGGGACCCACGTGTTCTTCTGCTCAGTGTTGCGTTGTTTCTCATTGTGTGAGTATCTTTTGCTAATACGTTAACCCATTCATGTTAGCTCCATCATGGGACCAAAGAAAGTTTCCAGAGCCTGCAGCCCTTCGTAGAAGAAGGCCAAGAACACGATCGAGTTGAAGAAGGAAATCATTTAAAATTAAGAGAGCGGCATTAAGATTGCTGAAATCGGACGCAAGTACGAGATGTCGCCATCCACAGTAAGTTCCATTGTAGCGTAAAAGGACGCAATAAAGGAGGCAAGTGTAGCTAAATGTGCGTGAATGTGCTAATGTAACAGAGATTGCAAACAATGTGTGATGTCGAACAGTTATTCTTAACTGGCAAACTGTCATCTACTATCTATAGTACCTTGCAGTGTAGTGCAAGGGGTCGTGAGCCTGGGGAATTAAGGCCCACCTGGCTAGTGCAGTCGCAACGAACTGTGCAGGTTAGGATTTTCTTTTTGCCTCCGACAGAAAAAAAATCCACACCTAACCACGGATTCGAACCCGGGTCTGCCGAAGGAGAACCCAGCGTTCTTAGTTATTTACATTGATTGCTGTATTATGTTTTATTGTTATTGTTTCACAACACTCCTTTTTTTAGACCACAATATTCTTAGATTTATTGCATTCCTTTTTCCTATATCTTTTTATTAACGTATTCATGTGCGATTTCTTACGCTACAATGTTCATGTACTTTTGATTTGTTTACAACGCCATAAAGGATGTCTTTATATACCAACTCTCTCCGATCCACCCCCCTCCACCCCCACCCTCCCATCCCTAGCGACTATTATGTCAACCGCTGGCCAGGTTTACGAATGGTGTTGACACCGCAACTCCCAGCTGGGTTTCTTCGATAGATTCCAGAAACTATTATTGTGACATAGTTTGGTAAACATCCGGCCGACTGATGGCGTCGTTAACTCACTTTGTCGGCGTTTTGTCAGAGTTACTCGTTCAAGCCCCAATTATAATCCCTGCCCCAAGACACTGATGTCTATGTATATTCTATTCGTTCACTAGCGATTAACAATTCTTCTTCTCCTTTTCCTTCCTTCGTTTGATATTTGTTTTTTTCTGTTAAGGTTTCGCTTTGGGGGTTACTGCGTTGTGTCTGTCTGCAGCAGAGGTGAGATATTTTCGCTGTTCCGTCAGCGGACTCGACTTCTCAGCTTTTGCTGACAGAGTTAGCCATCTCGGGTGATTGGCGATTCTATCTATGCCCAACGTTAGCGGCTACACGCTGCGGGATTTGCTGAGGAGGGGATCCGAGCACTTGTGGACCGAATGGTTCGATGTGCAATGAGCATGATCTGTCGACTAACTAACTAATTATCTTTGCCTTATAACCTTCCCTACCCTGAAACTCGTACTGTGTGAGAGTTTGAGTTTTACCTCCCCACGCTATATATCAGCTGGGGGTACTTCAATTTTAATTCACCGCAAACAAAGGGAATTCCAGGGCACACGTCATATCCTTGAGTCCCCTTATTCGCGCTGTATCTCGGTGTGCATGACCTTGACCGGAATAACGTTGTCGGTGTGCAGCAAATGGTTTAGTTATGTGTGTGAGTTGACCTGAATATTTCAGTGGTTGTATACTTTTGTTAGGGTTAGGGTTAGGGTTAGGGTTAGTAAAATTCATGACTGCAGAAAGCCAACGTAAAAATGTACTACACACACTGTGTTACCGTTCGTCGCTCCTTTTTCGCGCCTTTTTCGCGCCATGTCGCGCCATGACACGCACTGAAAAAAACTTTAATTGAACGGAGATCCCCCGCCAGTGCTATATATAGCTGCTAACTACGCTATATATAGCTGCTAAAGCTAAATATAGCCTCGTGACGTCTGTTGCGGTGAATTAAAATTGAAATTGGGTTCAGTGGCAGGTCCATTATGTTTGCACAGTAGAATTCAGGAACACTGGTTCAGACGTGGCCTCTTGTCGAGTAAATGGTACACCCTGCCCTTGAACTCTCTCTCTCTCTCTCTCTCTCTCTCTCTCTCTCTCTCTCTCTCTCTCTCTCTCTCTCTCTCTCTCTCTCCACACACACACACACACACACACACACATGCATACACACGCGCACACACATGCTAACAAACAAACACACGCACACAGGCACACACACAAACACACGTATATATGCTCACACACTCGTACACACGCTCCAAACACAAACACACGCTCACACTAATTAGAAAGTCTATGTTCGCAGATTTCACACGAATCTGTTTTTCCATCCAGATTCATAATATTCATACTGGATAATCTCCACATATTTCTGAACATTCTCTGGCAAACGAAGGAAGGCAGCGAGGAAGAGAAGTGGCCACAAAGCGTTTATTTCGCTGGTATGAGGTATTGGCCGTTCATAAAGCAGTGGCAGGCTAGTATTGCCTAATCAATGACAAAAAGCCAATAAATATAGGGGTTCATTGCAAGGTCCCGTAAAGGACACTTAACTAACTTAACGCCTAGAAGATTCTTTCTCTGGAAGAGTCACCTGTTTTGTTTAGATGTATCGTTCTATTAGCTAGGTAAGAATATAATCTACCATCCTAGGTGGTTATCCAGATATAAAGTCGTGTTTCCGAATGAATGAATAAATGAAAGTGTTGTGATGTCATTTCTGCCCCGGTAGGTCAACCGTCAGTTATGCCGGGTGCATAAATAGCTAGAGGTTACTTTTCTTGGGCTCTTTCGGATCCTGAAGCTTGTAAGGGGTAGACTATCGCAACAGCCCGCTTGGAATCTAACTCAAGGGGCAAAATAGAAATCGATTGACTCCTTTCTCGGGGAGTTTAGTGAAATTCATCTTCTCATCATCCCATGGCGCGGCGTAACCCAGAGCTTCCTATCTAGTCTGTTGGCTTGGGGTTACTTTGGTATGTAGTGTCTTTATTTTGGATACACCATACTATGAAGACTGGTTCTAAGAGGAGGATGAAATGGTATCACTGTTACGATTCTATGTAAGATTACTATCAAGGCCAATGGTTCTTTGTCTTGGATTGTTCTCAGAAAACTATCTCTTGTCATGAGGATGGGGGTCTGTTTGTGGTGGATCGTCTGTTGATCTGTTCTTTTCGATCTGAAGGAGGTCTTGAGTTGAATAATAGGCGATAATGAGGGGTAAGTATGAACGTCTGGATATGGCTGCAAACACTCACCTTGTTATCCAAACTCAAATTAAACGATCAACAAGAGTATTATCAATGTGACTTGTCAGAATCCTGTAAATATTACTCCGAAGTGACTTTGTTGAAGACTGTGTCTGGTGGAAGTGAAACGGCGATCCTCGTCTCAATACCTGTATATCGTCAGTTTAAGGGAGTGGAAACCTACACGGTGACTCTGTTTTCCAGTTAATGCCGAATTCAAACACCATCAAACATTCACTTCATCATTCAACTTGATCCACCTCCTCATGACGACCTCCACATCCAGACACCATCAATTCTACACCAGACAGATTCTTATCAAGGACCATTTCCATTATGATTTTCACAGTTATTCTCGCTCTGGTCTAGTTAGTCTTTATTAAATTTGTATTGTTATAATGTCGACATACTTTATTTGTTACTTCTCTGAGAGAGTGGGAATTTGTGTCTCAAGTGGTCTATCGTAGGTCAGACTCAGATCTTGATATACGAGTCTGTCTACACTATCTGTCTATTCTACACTTCTCTAATCAACGTGAAACATTCCCCTAGGTGTTGACATTTTGTAATCGTCTGTCTGAGAGTGTGACCGATAAATTAGGATAATTATCTTGTAAGCTATTTCTAGGAAATAGTCAACTATCCGGGATTAGATCCTAGAATCACCTGGGATCCTGTGACAACGACAAAGTCTAGAATGCATTCTAAGATATTCCTAGTGCAATTTGGTCGACCTGGAAACCCTGGTCGCTCTTGTAAATACCGCACCAACGGAGATTCAAACAACTGATCAATGGAATTTCCGGCACGCCTCCTTGCCATGTGCTGCAGCGGCTCCAAAATCAACTTGTATGCGAACCGTAACACGTTGGATCAATCATTCTGACATATTGAAATCATATTTCCTTATCGGATAACGCATCAAATATGTTCTTTACCTCTATGTTGAATTTATCTTCTCTCTCTCTCTCTCTCTCTCTCTCTCTCTCTCTCCCTCCCTTTCTCCCTCTCCCCCCTCTCTCTCTATCTACCTATCTATCTATGTATCTATCTATCTCTCTTCAGTGCACGGGGATCAAATTGTGTATCACCTGTTCCTGTGAAAACATAACTAGTTTCACAAACATTGTCCCAAATACAACATCAAAGTAATGGAACCAGTTTGAGACAAGTCAATGCATTTACGCATGTGGGTACTTCAATAACAGAGAATAGAGGATGTATTAAGGAAGTTAACTGTAGAATAGCCAGAACAAAAACAGCACCTCACAAGATGAAGAATATTCTCTGCAATCTATCTGTGTCTTCCAAGTGGAAACATTAGTTGTCAAGAGCTATATTGAGCGGATTCTGGTGTACGGAAGCGAGTCGTGAGTAATTAGCAGACATGTTAGGACTTAACGTGCAAGCTATAGTGATGTGCTTTTATAGACCAAAAATTAGAACACTGTGGATGTTAGAAAGTGCAATAAAGATATCTTGAAAGAAGTTAACTCACAAAGAAACAGGATTACTCGCATCAGAAGAAGCCAGTCCACATTCTTTGAGCATGTCCAGAGGAGGTGGGAAGCTGAAGTATGGAGTCTCATCGGGAAGGATGGAGGGAAGGAGAGGCAGAGGGAGAGCAAGAGAGAAGATGCTGGACATTTTGCCATCATGTCATCGAGGAACATCGATATCCGAAATGGTTTGCACACAAATTCACGTAAACAGATACATATGTGGCCAGGAAGCAGAAACTCGCCTGCAGTTTTGTAAGTTGTATCTTGCGTTGTATATTTTAAAAAGGAAGAGAGGCTGCTACTTTCCCTATGTGGTTAGCACCATCACCTGTCCGCCCGGTGGTTCTGTGTTCTAAACCCCCTCTAGGCGGGAACGTTTAATACTTGACCTGCGCTCCTAGTTCCACCCACCCTAACGTCGGTACCTGGACACGTACAGGGAAGTAGAGGCCCTATGCATGTTGTTGACCATATCACCCAGGGAGTGCCGATTGTTCTATAAAATATGGAACTAGCGCCATATACCCAATGTGCCTCATGGCGTGGACAGGGTCCTTGACTTTTAATTTAAAATATTTATAAACAGCTACATTGACAAACAGTAAATCTGTAACAGATTAGTCCGGGATCGGCGGGGTTGCGTTCACAAGTCAGCGTACCTCAACCCAGCAGGCTAGGTTAAAGAAAGTACACAGTTATAGTGTGTTTATTTTTGTCTGCCCCAATATAAAATTCCATATCTCAGTAACCAACTGAAGGACAATGATGAGATTTAGCATATAACCTTATCATTATGTCCACCCAACAAAACAATTTTTGTTCTGGAGATTTTACAGCAGATTTCAAATTTTGTTTATATGCAGTATATAATTACGGGTCATAGATGAAATTCATAATTTTAAATGTATTACAGCGTAGCCAGACAATCAGCGTTCAATGTTGAATATTTTACGTTTTTCACGGGATTGGCCTTATGCCAAGAACCCCGCGCAGTTTAAACTGGGACTGTTCAGAGGTGTCGTCAAACTATGGGTTATTTCATGAAACCTGATTATTATTATTATTATTATTATTATTTTAAAATCTTACCATTTATCGCTAACATTGAAATGTGAGAATATTTTTCAATGGGATTGAATGCGAAATTGTGTATACACTTCAAAGCATCGCTATGAAGTTGTACACATATTTTTGTATAGATGCTGATCGCAGGAAACTGTTTTATACTATTACAAATTCCGAAAAACGAACAGTGCATGCATTGGGTTTGAGTAAACGGTCATTTTGTCGATGGGTGCAAGAATCTAGAATTAAACACCTCGCAATAACCAAACGGTAGGTAGAAAAGTTATTGTAGACAGCTTTGACAAGGATGTCATAAGGCGAGCTATTATAAACATGCTTTAAAAAGTCGCTTAAATGTCGACAGGGTCTTGTTCATTGCACCGGGTTCTATACGGCTCGGTCTCTTTCCGCAGCGCGGAAAGCATCGCACAAAGCACGAACTCCTCAGCTCTAGCGACGACTCACAGAAGTCTCCGAAAAATTTATCTCGTGAACCGAAGGATGCGGCCCGGAATCGAACCCACAACCTTTGGAGCCCGAGTCAAAAGGCTTGACCACTTCGCCACGGAAAATTATAAAAATTTTGGATTTTATATCCAGGATTATCCAGTATTATAAAAATTATGGATGCCAAAGAAACAGTGACTGTAAGAAAACTTAGGGTTTGGTTGAGAAAGAACAATAACATAGAGCTATACAAAACAACTTTGTGGCAAATTATAAGTACATTATCTTCACTTTTAGAAAGTACAAGGGAGGTAGAAATATTCTTTGCGGGCAACCGCATTTAGGAGTCATGAGAAGCAGATACCTACGTGAAATAAGGGAAATGCGCAAAGACAATTATGGCATAGTGTATTTGGATGAAATGTGGATCAATGCGCACCACACAAGTGATAAGGAATGGCAATCAGTGGATGGACAGATAAAGCGATATGTGCCCAGTAGTATAGGACACCTTTTGGTCATGGTCCATGCTGGTAATACGCATAATGTCTTACAACAGAATGCTGGGCTCGTGTTCGTATCAAAGCATACAGACAATAGGGATTATCATAATAAGATGAATGGTAATGTATTTAGAGATTGGCTCGAGAATACTGTGCTTCCATCCCTAGATAGACCGTCGTGTCCAATTATGGACAATGCATGATATCAATGTTGTTGCCCAAAAAAAAAAATACCTACAGCATCGAGCACAAAGGGAGCTATAAAGATATGGCTCGGAATGGAAAACATACCATTTCCAGAAAGTTATTTCTAGCTAGAATTGTTATCCCTTGTAAAACAGACGCCAAAAAAGCAAGAAATATCAAATTGACAAGTTGATAGAAGAGCATCGTCATAGTTGCTTGAGACTTCCGCCATACCACTCTCATTTTAACCCTATAGAACTTGTGTGGGCTAAAAGTAAAGGACAGGTGGCAGCTGACAATACTATATTCAAATTGTCTGACGTCAAGATACTAATCCAGTCCGCGCTATTAAATATTGATAAAAGTTACTGGGAAAATGTGAGACCATGTGTTGAAAGAGGAAGAGGACTATTGGAGAAAGGATGGATTGAATTTTATGCAACCGAGAGCAGTCATCAACCTTCTGGAATCGCCCGGCACAGATTAAGGTCTGAGCAGATCGCAGACCTTAATCAGCGTGCACGCTTACTTGGATATTTTGCTCCAACCATTCAGACGAATTGCAGGCCCTAAACAGTACAGCATCAGCACAATGTCAATGGCAGTAGTTTGTATTCCACAGTGATGAATTTTCAATTCCGCAAGCCCTCAGCGGTGACAAACAACTGGTATTGGAAAACACACACACACACACCATTGAATACCAACAGAAAAGTAATATTGCAGTGGAAACTGACATATTGTGGCATTACAAGAAACGTGAGAGCAAACACGTTGTCAAATTAGGGGACAACACACGTGATTACGAATCAATCTATAAACTACAATGAAAAGAGGACCAACATCTTGGTCGTTAATTAGAAAGGCCAATACAGAGACACTGACAACCATTTTTTATAGTGCAAAACATGTAATCATGTTCCGTCTCTGAACAGTAGACAGAAGAGTAGACAATCTTTCACGAAGACTCAAAGCGGGTCTGACACCCATGTGTACGTGTGAACAAACTACACAGACAGCTGAACAGATCCTTAAAAATGGACACATGATGACTAAATTGCGGTATCATTACTGGTCACTCCATACGCACATTAACGCACAGCTATTTGAAAGCTTTCGCGAACTCAATATAAAAAGCTAAATGCATCCTAGTAACATGAATACTTGTGTACAATTATTAACCAGCAGCTGAAGAAACAAGAAGGAAATGAAAAATAAAGTAAGAATTATATTCCTTCTACTTTCCTGTCAATTTACACATTATTTACCCCATGCCTCTGTAAATTCTCTGTCTTTACTAATATTACACATTGCACCCCTCTCGGGAGTCTCCGTGGTGAATTGGACAAGCCGTCTGACTCGGTCTCCGAAGGTTGTATGTTCGATTCCTTCATTTCACGAGTGCATTTTTTCGGAGACTTCCGAGGGTCGTCGCTGGAGCTACGGAGTTCGTGCGAGAGAGAGAGAGAGAGAGAGAGAGAGAGAGAGAGAGAGAGAGAGAGAGAGAGAGAGAGAGAGAGAGAGAGAGGTGGGGCTTGGGAGACTCATTATTTCTTATACCCGGAGAGAGACTGCTCTGGAGAGAGGATACAGGATACTGCTTTGGAGAGAGGGGACGGGAGAATGCTTTGGAGAGAGAAGACTTGAGACTTGAGACTTCTTTGAGAGAGAGACAGAAAAGTATAATTTATTAGATACACGGAGAGAGACGATAAGGGGATCCTTCTGAAAATATAGATACCCGGAGAGAGAGAGAGAGAGAGAGAGAGAGAGAGAGAGAGAGAGAGAGAGAGAGAGAGAGAGGAGAGAGAGAGAGAGAGAGAGAGAGAGAGAGAGAGAGACTATGATGTTTAGCTATTCATCTGTAAGTCCGCATCTAGGGTCTAACCAGAGGAAATCGAGTATTGAGAAATTTAGTTGGCGAAATTTGCTGAGATTTTAACAGCCTGGCCCGGCGAATTAGTTTGGGCGTTCCTCCCTCCTCCCCCCGGGGGGAGGCATGTTTCCTTAGTGACTCAATGAGTATGCTCAGGAAGACAGAGTTGGGGTGGATCCCAAGACAGTGTTTGTTGTCTCTGGAGCCGTCACGGCTGGCAAAGATTAGTTTAATTTACGTGCCAGGGCCTGCGGGTGTACAGGGAAATTAGCAGGCTGACAGACTTGCCAGTAAGGCTGCTGTGGAGAGCGGACGAGCCATGGACCAGGCTGATATTCATAATGCTGTACGAGAAGTAAGTCGTTACGAGAACCAAGGATGACTGTGAATCTACAACCATGGTCAGACTGCGAGAAAATTAATTTAAAACGGGTGTGACCTAGTAAGAACACTATGCGGGAAGCCAAAGAAGATTAATGAACCGCAACACGCTGCGGGATTTACTGAGGAGGGGATCCGAGCACTTATGGACTGAATGGTTCGATGTGCAATGAGGATGATCTGTCGACTAACTAACTAACTAACTGGACTGCACGGTTTTGACATAAAATTAACGAGATTTCAGTGTAAGAAATACACCACCCATTGTATGAACGCACGATCCTAAATACTTCACAATACTTGCAACTAGATATTATCATTCCACGCGCACAGACCACGCACCTACTAGCGCCATTGCTGTCTGAACTCACAAAACACTGAAAGACACATACATATAATATACACAGCAACACCCTTTACACATGCACATACATACCTCACACACACATACATTTGTCGACACTGACTCACACAGATCGTGTATCTGGTGAGCTTTGCGCCTCTCATACTAACTAACCCACTAACCGCACACTGGTTCTTGACGTCCGAGATAAAAGCGCTGGGGCGTTCCCTATAGAGTATGACTGTATCGATTTTTGACAGAATCTGATCAGGTTAAACTAGTACCTGGCAGTTCACATATGTTGTGCATCATAGCACGCTTGTAAACATCGTTAAATAGAAGCCGTCGACATCATTATCATCACCCTGATCGTCAGTTCAAATACCGGCGTTGAAGTCATCTGATCATACATCATATCAAACCCCGATGTCGTCAATTCTCTTCACATACGTGTATGGCCCGATGCTTTCGTATGTCTGTGTAACATACCTGTTTCTTGGATAACTTGTTTTAAAATCTTCCATAAAATCTTGCCGTCCAGTATGTTAAGTCTTTACGTCTCATAATGTGATCAAATAGTATTCAATAGCAGACCTACATGTCTCATAATGTAATCAAAGAATGTTCAGTACCAGACCCAAATGTCGCATATTGTGACCAAATAGTTTCAGTACTAGAATTCCATATCTAATATTGTGACCAAATAGTATTTAATAATAGACCTCCATGTCTCATAATGTAATTACAGTGTTCAATACTAGTCCTCCATGTCTCATAATGTGATTAAAGTGTTCAATACTAGTCCTCCATGTCTCATAATGTGATTAAAGTGTTCAATACTAGACCTCCATGTCTCATAATGTGACTAAAGTGTTCAATACTAGACCTCCATGTCTCATAATGTGATTAAAGTGTTCAATACTAGACCTCCATGTCTCATAATGTGATTAAAGTGTTCAATACTAGTCCTCCATGTCTCATAATGTGCATTAAAGTGTTCAATACTAGACCTCCATGTCTCATAATGTGAGTTAAAGGTGTTCAATACTAGTCCCTCCATGTCTCATAATGTGATTAAAGTGTTCAATACTAGACATCCATGTCTCATAATGTGATTAAAGTGTTCAATACTAGACCTCCATGTCTCATAATGTGATTAAAGTGTTCAATACTAGTCCTCCATGTCTCATAATGTGATTAAAGTGTTCAATACTAGTCCTCCATGTCTCATAATGTGATTAAAGTGTTCAATACTAGACCTCCATGTCTCATAATGTGATTAAAGTGTTCAATACTAGTCCTCCATGTCTCATAAATGTGATTAAAGTGTTCAATACTAGACCTCCATGTCTCATAATGTGATTAAAGTGTTCAATACTAGACCTCCATGTCTCATAATGTGATTAAAGTGTTCAATACTAGTCCTCCATGTCTCATAATGTGATTAAAGTGTTCAATACTAGTCCTCTATGTCTCATAATGTGATTAAAGTGTTCAATACTAGACCTCCATGTCTCATAATGTGATTAAAGTGTTCAATACTAGACCTCCATGTCTCATAATGTGATTAAAGTGTTCAATACTAGACCTCCATGTCTCATAATGTGATTAAAGTGTTCAATACTAGTCCTCCATGTCTCATAATGTGATTAAAGTGTTCAATACTAGACCTCCATGTCTCATAATGTGATTAAAGTGTTCAATACTAGTCCTCTATGTCTCATAATGTGATTAAAGTGTTCAATACTAGACCTCCATGTCTCATAATGTGACTAAAATGTTCAATACTAGAACTCCATGTCTCATAATGTGATTAAAGTGTTCAATACTAGACCTCCATGTCTCATAATGTGATTAAAGTGTTCAATACTAGACCTCCATGTCTCATAATGTGATTAAAGTGTTCAATACTAGATCTCCATGTCTCATAATGTGATTAAAGTGTCCAATACTAGTCCTCCATGTCTCATAATGTGATTAAAGTGTTCAATACTAGACCTCCATGTCTCATAATGTGATTAAAGTGTTCAATACTAGTCCTCAATGTCTCATAATGTGATTAAAGTGTTCAATACTAGACCTCCATGTCTCATAATGTGATTAAAGTGTTCAATACTAGACCTCCATGTCTCATAATGTGATTAAAGTGTTCAATACTAGTCCTCCATGTCTCATAATGTGATTAAAGTGTTCAATACTAGACCTCCATGTCTCATAATGTGATTAAAGTGTTCAATACTAGACCTCCATGTCTCATAATGTGATTAAAGCGTTCAATACTAGACCTCCATGTCTCATAATGTGATTAAAGTGTTCAATACTAGACCTCCATGTCTCATAATGTGATTAAAGTGTTCAATACTAGACTTCCATGTCTCATAATGGGATTAAAGTGTTCAATACTAGACCTCAATGTCTCATAATGTGATTAAAGTGTTCAATACTAGTCTTCCATGTCTCATAATGTGACTAAAGTGTTCAATACTAGACCTCCATGTCTCTTAATGTGATTAAAGTGTTCAATACTAGTCCTCCATGTCTCATAATGTGATTAAAGTGTTCAATACTAGTCCTCCATGTCTCATAATGTGATTAAAGTGTTCAATACTAGTCCTCCATGTCTCATATTGTGACTAAAGTGTTCAATACTAGTCCTCCATGTCTCATAATGTGACTAAAGTGTTCAATACTAGTTCTCCATGTCTCATAATGTGATTAAAGTGTTCAATACTAGACCTCCATGTCTCATAATGTGATTAAAGTGTTCAATACTAGACCTCCATGTCTCATAATGTGATTAAAGTGTTCAATACTAGACCTCCATGTCTCATAATGTGATTAAAGTGTTCAATACTAGACCTCCATGTCTCATAATGTGACTAAAGTGTTCAATACTAGACCTCCATGTCTCATAATGTGATTAAAGTGTTCAATACTAGACCTCCATGTCTCATAATGTGATTAAAGTGTTCAATACTAGTCCTCCATGTCTCATAATGTGATTAAAGTGTTCAATACTAGACCTCCATGTCTCATAATGTGATTAAAGTGTTCAATACTAGTCCTCCATGTCTCATAATGTGATTAAAGTGTTCAATACTACACCTCCATGTCTCTTAATGTGATTAAAGTGTTCAATACTAGACCTCCATGTCGCATAATGTGACTAAAGTGTTCAATACTAGACCTCCATGTCTCATAATGTGATTAAAGTGTTCAATACTATACCTCCATGTCTCATAATGTGATTAAAGTGTTCAATACTAGTCCTCCATGTCTCATAATGTGATTAAAGTGTTCAATACTAGACCTCCATGTCTCATAATGTGACTAAAGTGTTCAATACTAGTCCTCCATGTCTCATAATGTGACTAAAGTGTTCAATACTATACCTCCATGTCTCATAATGTGATTAAAGTGTTCAATACTAGTCCTCCATGTCTCATAATGTGACTAAAGTGTTCAATACTAGACCTCCATGTCTCATAATGTGACTAAAGTGTTCAATACTAGACCTCCATGTCTCATAATGTGACTAAAGTGTTCAATACTAGACCTCCATGTCTCATAATGTGATCACAGAATAATCAGTAGCAACATCCATGTCTCATAATGTGATCACAGAAAATCAGTAGCAACATCCATGTCTCATAATGTGATCACAGAATGATCAGTAGCAAATATCCATGTCTCATAATGTGATCACAGAATAATCATTAGCAACATCCATGTCTCATAATGTGATCACAGAATAATCAGTAGCAAACATCCTTGTGTCATAATGTGATCACAGAATAATCAGTAGCAACATCCATGTCTCATAATGTGATCACAGAATGATCAGTAGCAAATATCCATGTCTCATAATGTGATCAGAGAATAATCAGTAGCAACATCCATGTCTCATAATGTGATCACAGAATAATCAGTAGCAACATCCATGTCTCATAATGTGATCACAGAATAATCAGTAGCAAACATCCCTGTGTCATAATGTGATCACAGAATGATCAGTAGCAACATCCATGTCTCATAATGTGATCACAGAATGATCAGTAGCAAACAGCCATGTCTCATAATGTGATCACAGAATGAACAGTAGCAAACATCCATGACTCATAATGTGATCACAGAATCATCAGTAGGAAACATCCATGACTCATAATGTGATCACAGAATCATCAGTAGCAAACATCCATGACTCATAATGTGATCACAGAATCATCAGTAGCAAACAGCCATGTCTCATAATGTGATCACAGCATAATCAGTAGCAAACATCCATGACTCATAATGTGATCACAGAATAATCAGTAGCAAACATTCGTGTCTCATAATGTGATCACAGAATTATCAGTAGCAAACATTCGTGTCTCATAATGTGATCACAGAATAATCAGTAGCAAACATCCATGTCTCATAATGTGATCACAGAATAATCAGTAACAAACATCCATGTCTCATAATGTGATCACAGAATAATCAGTAGCAAACATCCGTGTCTCATAATGTGATCACAGAATAATCAGTAGCAAACATCCATGTCTCATAATGTGATCACAGAATAATCAGTAGCAAACATCCATGTCTCATAATGTGATCACAGAATAATCAGTAGCAAACATCCGTGTCTCATAATGTGATCACAGAATAATCAGTAGCAAACATCCATGACTCATAATGTGATCACAGAATAATCAGTAACAAACATCCATGTCTCATAATGTGATCACAGAATAATCAGTAGCAAACATCCGTGTCTCATAATGTGATCACAGAATTATCAGTAGCAAACATTCGTGTCTCATAATGTGATCACAGAATTATCAGTAGCAAACATCCGTGTCTCATAATGTGATCACAGAATTATCAGTAGCAAACATTCGTGTCTCATAATGTGATCACAGAATTATCAGTAGCAAACATCCATGTCTCATAATGTGATCAAAGAATTATCAGTAGCAATCATCCGTGTCTCATAATGTGATCACAGAATTATCAGTAGCAAACATCCATGTCTCATAATGTGATCACAGAATAATCAGTAGCAAACATCCATGTCTCATAATGTGATTAACGAATGTGCAACAGCGGCCGTCAGTGTCTCATATTGTGATGAACGAATGTGCAACAGCGGCCATCAGTGTCTCATATTGTGATGAACGAATGTGCAACAGCGGCCGTCAGTGTCTCATCTTGTGATGAACGAATGTGCAACAGCGGCCATCAGTGTCTCATATTGTGATGAACGAATGTGCAACAGCGGCCGTCAGTGTCTCATATTGTGATGAACGAATGTGCAACAGCGGCCGTCAGTGTCTCATCTTGTGATGAACGAATGTGCAACAGCGGCCGTCAGTGTCTCATATTGTGATGAACGAATGTGCAACAGCGGCCGTCAGTGTCTCATCTTGTGATGAACTAATGTGCAACAGCGGCCGTCAGTGTCTCATCTTGTGATGAACGAATGTGCAACAGCGGCCGTCAGTGTCTCATATTGTGATGAACGAATGTGCAACAGCGGCCGTCAGTGTCTCATCTTGTGATGAACGAATGTGCAACAGCGGCCGTCAGTGTCTCATATTGTGATGAACGAATGTGCAACAGCGGCCATCAGTGTCTCATCTTGTGATGAACGAATGTGCAACAGCGGCCGTCAGTGTCTCATCTTGTGGGCAAAGAGAATGCAGTAGCAAACGTGGGTGTCTACAGCTGTGACCACACAAAGACACACCGACACTCAAGTACCGACCAGGTAGTCAAGTCACCTTGGTAGTGTCAAGTCACCTGAACACGTAGCGCGCCTGCCTGTTGCCCGTGATCGTGTGTTCGAATTCCCATGGAGTAGGGATTTATTATATTGATCTCGGCTTGAGATCATGTCGACCCAGACTATAATGGATACAGTGAGATGTTCTGTGAAGTAAGAGCTGCCACCGTGATAATAACCACATCACCCATCCAGTGGCAATTGGTTTATACAAAATATGCCGCTAGCGCCATTTACCCAACACGCCTTATTGTGTGAAAATTGTACTTTCCTTTTCTTTTTACTTTCTAGAGAACATGTTTGTTTGAACTGAGGCGTTGCTCCGGAATTTTGAAAACATTAAAGTCAAAATATTTGAATATGGTTCGGCAAAGGGGAGAGGGATGCCATCATGTAAGCTCCCGTTCCCGACTATCTGTCTGTCTGTCTATCTGTCTGTCTGTCTATCTGTCTGTACCAGCTATGTATCCACTACTCTATCTGCCCTTTAATGTTCAGATGTGTAAGCTGGTGTATAATCAATTTGCCCAAAACGAGGATTGATGAATGTTTATATTTTATTAAATGTGTTTTATTGTTCGAATGAAAACGCAGTCCCCGAATGGACTCAGCTAAGTAAAAAGCTTTAAACATTGAGGATCATCTTTATTACACCGGGTTTAATCTCATATGGCTCACTCTGTTTGCACAAAGCGGCCTCCCGAAAGCGACGCAGAGAGCACGAACTCCATAGCTCCAGCGACGACCCCAAGGAGTCTCCGAGAAAATTGCACCCGTGAACAGAATGACGGAGTCCGAAATCGAACCCACATCTTTCGGAGCGCGGGACAGGCGACTTGGCCACGGAGCAACCACCCTCCTCCCCCTTTTATGACCCGTGTGTTATACATATTTTTATATGCATGACTAGCTGACCCGGCCCGGCTTCGCCCAGTCCCTGGTGGGGAGCATCTCATTTAATTCATATAAGTAGTCATATAAGCTCCCGTTCCCGACTATCTGTCTGTCTGTCTATCTGTCTATCTATCTATCTATCTGTCTGTCTGTCTGCTTGTCTGTCTGTCTGTCAGTTTGTCT
This sequence comes from Cepaea nemoralis, assembly GCA_014155875.1. Classification (NCBI taxonomy): domain Eukaryota; kingdom Metazoa; phylum Mollusca; class Gastropoda; order Stylommatophora; family Helicidae; genus Cepaea; species Cepaea nemoralis. Next base: position 80,154 of record JACEFZ010027294.1, on the reverse strand, counting down.
GTCTGTCTGTCTGTCTGTCTGTCTGACCCGGCCCGGCTTCGCCCAGCTCCTGGTGGGAAGCATCTCATTTAATTAATATAAGTAGTCATATAAGCTCCCGTTCCCGTTCCCGACTATCTGTCTGTCTGTCTGTCTGTCTATCTGTCTGTCTGAATCGGCCCGGCTTCACCCAGTCCCTGGTGGGGAGCATCTCATTTAATTCATATAAGTAGTCATATAAGCTCCCGTTCCCGACTATCTGTCTGTCTGTCTATCTGTCTGTCTGTCTATCTGTCTGTCCGACCCGGCCCGACTTCGCTCAGGTCCATGTGGGGAGCATCTCATTTAATTCGTATAAGTAGTCATAGAAGCTTCCGTTCCCGACTATCTGTCTGTCTGTCTGTCTGTCTGTCTGTCTGTCTGTCTTTCTGTCTCGGCCCGGCTTCGCCCAACCTCTGGTGGGGAGCATCTCATTTAATTCATATAAGTAGTCATATAAGCTCCTGTTCCCGACTATCTGTCTGTCTGTCTGTCTGTCTGTCTGTCTGCCTGTCTGTCTGTCTGTCTGTCTGTCTGTCTGTCTGTCTGACTGACTGACTGTCTTTCTGCCTTTCTGCCTGTCTGTCTGTCTGTCTGTCTGTCTGTCTGTCTGTCTGTTTGTCTGTCTGTCTGTCTGTCTAACCCGGCGTGGCTTCGCCCAGCTCCTGGCGGGGAGCGTCTCATTAAATTCATATAACAAAAAAATAATTAACTTAAGAATGTCCTTCCACACACCATCCATTATTTTTTATGAAAACTGTTTTTAATCACCTACATGACTGTAGATTACTTCTTTAAACATAAAAAGATGAGTTAGAAAATTTTCACTATTTAAATAGATGCATTATTTTTATGAAAACTTTGAAAATGCCTTAAAGATTATATCATTATTTATTATAACGCACATGCCTGGAAATAACTGTAGAAAAGAGTGTATAAACCTTTGATAACAATGCAACAATTTATATATATAAAATATATAGCAATGCTATTAAAAGTTATGCCCCTTGATATAACTTTTGAGTTAAATCCCCTCGCTATATATAAATGATAATGTAAATTAAAATATTAAATTTTAGTAAGTAAATAGCTGTTTGTACACTAACAAACTATGACACTTGGCTGCACGGGAATGAAAAGAAAGCATGTAGAAAATTTCATCTCAATCGGATGGACCGTTCGCGAACGCATCAAATACATCCGGATACACATTGCCTTTTATAGATATAGATTGTTTGGTGTGTGTGGTTCCGGTGATGAAGACTACGGCTGCAACGTTCGGCTGTATATGTGTGTGCATGTGCGTGCGTGCGTGTGTGTGTGGGGTGGGTGTGTTGGGTGCGTGTGTGTGTGCTCGCGCCTGTCCACCCATGGAGTTTCTCTGTCACCTGTTGTGTTTGTATTCGGACTCAGTTATAGCTCGGCAGCATTGAACCCCCTTTGTCCATACCATTAGGTGTTATTGTTGAAACGCTACCTCTGACTAGTTTGTTTCTTCTTCAATGTCGCACGTAAACGTGCATTCGTGTGGTTATTCTGAATCATTTATATTAGGTTACCCACGAAACGTTACATATGTAAGTCGCATTGAGTGGCGGATTGTATGGGTGTGGTTAAAACCAGGGTACTCAGACAAATTACCATCCTTTAGACTAGGTTCAGAAGTAGGTTTTGTCTTATTTTCTGGGGTGATTATTTAATAATTCTAGTCAATTCCGGCCGGTCTCCCTGGCCTAGATATTAACGTCTTTCTTCGTAATCTCGTATATTCTCGTGAGTAACGTAACCTGCCCTAGAATCGGTAGCGGTTCTCGCCGCGTTGGTAACTTACGGGGTATGTGAGCCGGTCGCTCAGAAAGCAATGGCAAACTACTGAGCGAGCGTAGTAGCCTAGTACACCAACAGTGCACCTAGTACACCAACAGCAGCTGAAAATTGATGATGTTGACTGCAACGTCCTGTAAGGGATATGCAAAATAAAAGTCAATTCCTAGCTCGGGGGAGAAAGTTCATTAATGTTAGCTCAATGATTCTGTCTGTGACAATAAGTGCCACACCCCACCAAATACACATCACAGTATGTTGGGTCATAAACCATAAATAACTTGATTATAGGCAAGATTGGACATCGTATTATACCATTATCCTGACTAAACACAACTCTTTGGAGACAAGGTGCTTAGAACAGATGGGCTCTCTTGGCTATATTAACATTGATGAAACTCAAAAGCAAATATCAATTATTAACACTGTGTAATCCGGCTAGGCCAGTCTCCCTGGCCAAGATGTTAACGACATTGTTTGTAATCACGTATATCAGCGTGGGGAAAACAGCAGCAGCGGGAATCGGCAGCGGTTCGCGCCGCGCTGGTAACTTACGGGGATATGTGAGCCGGTCGTTCAGAAAGCAATGGCAAACTACTAAACGTAAAAACTTGCCTAGTACATCAACAGCTGCTGAAAATGCTGGTGTTGACTGTAAAGTCATGTAAGGGATATGCGCCATTTACCCCCCCCCCCCCCCCCCCCCAAAAAAAAAAAAAGAAAGAAAGAAAGAAACCAAAAAAACATCCGGCTAATAGGCAACAGACGTGTGGTTCCCGAGGTGTGTGTTGCGACTGCCAGCGTAACCAACAATGAGTGCTGGAAAGGACAAGTGAAAGTGAGTGAGTGGCACCTTGCAGTCTTGACAGACCAAAGTATGTGAGTTGGAATGTGGCCAATATTCCATCACAATGCCTGGGCAGAGCTTCAGAGAAACATGTGGTGCCCAAACGACATGATCCCTTTCTAGGCCTAATTTTGCATTTTCCAGAGGAATGGGTAACCAATACGTCTGGCACAAGGTAGGCTGCAGACGCTGGTGGCACAGCGTCAAACCTCCGAGACCTCGCCACCACGAGCAGCTGGCGAGTGATGGCCAGACCCTGGAACCCATGGGACCCGGCTTAGAGGCGTTCAGCCATGTCCCACAGGTGAGGGCCTCGTACGCGCCCGGACCAGAAGGGCGCGCACATCTGTCAATAGTGCATACTTTACACAGGTCCGGACAAGTGAAAGTAGAACATTATATACGCATACAAGAATGAGCGTCATTGTAACAGAATAGGTGATGGGGGAGAGTTAATGAAAGATAGATGATATTGTTGCAAACTTATAAATGGGGAAGTTTGATGAAGAAGTAAACATTGTGCACGAGAACGCACAAGAGAGTACAACGTGGCATTGTTAGGGGGTAGTGAGGGCAACAATAACAAGGAAACATGAGTATGATGATTACCAACGGAGAGGAGCAAGCAAGTTGAAGGATAATACCAAGGATGCGTATAGAAGCGGTCCAGCTAATTTTACCACTTTCGGATCTTAAGGTTGAGCTGTGTTGTTAATTAATCGTACCATGAAGGTATATACTTGATAGAAGCGGAATGATTTGTTAAGGATATTTCAAGTTTTGGGAAACTGTCGCATATTCGCAGTAACCAAAGTCAGGATGATTTTGTCTGAGGAGACATTCAAGGTGACTCTCCAATTTCTTAAATTAATTCCATAGATGTGGAATATGAAGGTATGATATGATATGTATTAATATAATCTTAATGTATAAACATTGTATGTGCTACTGTGCTGCTGTAGCGATTATGAAGAAGGTTTCTGAATTAAAATTATGAAGTTTTTACATTGGCGTAATTTTCGTCATGGAATGAAAGTTTGAATTAACATATGAAGGCAAGAGTAGGGATTTCTACACGAAACTCTTTACTACGCGAATACTCCACTGTCTGTCAAACTGTCATTTACTGCCAATATAGTACCTTGCGGTGTATGGCAGAGGGGTCTTTGAGCCTGAGGAATAAAGGCCGCCTGGCTAGTGCAGTCGCCGCGAACTGTGCAGGTCAGGATTTTCTTTTTGCCCCCGACAGAAAAAAATCCGACACCTTACCGAGGGATCGAACCCGGGCCTCCCGAATGAGAGTCCGGCGTTCTAGCCTCTCGGCCAGCCGCTCCTCTGAATACTCCACTAAGCGAACAGAAGAAGCAAACTAGTTGCTGTGAAACAAGGCAACGAAGATAGGGGAATCTACGTTAGCGTCCACATGTGTACGACACGGTGTACTGTTACATCATGACCGGGAAGATCAACCCTTCCAGGGGTTGGGGTAGGTCGACAGAAATAGTGCTAAATCGACCGCATCTGTGACATGCAGGATTATTTTGAACAGGGTTGATTCAGACCACCGGGAACCGAGATCTGTGGCGATACATGAACGCATACGCCATTTGGCAGGCCACATGATCATGACATAACCATATTGTCAACACTCCAACACCAACTGTACATCTGTGTTCAGAGACTGTGAAAAGAACGCAGGCAATGAATTACGTGGGGATACGTTTTGATAGAAGCCTTGCTTATAGCGAGCACATAAACCAGGCGATAACAAAGGCCAAGAGGGATTTGGCTGCAATGCAGGTGATGGCGGCAGAAAACTGTGAGCAGCGCCATCTATGTCTTCTATACGATGGGCTGGTCATGTCTGTTTTTGAGTATGTGATGGCGATCCTGACTCTCAGCCGAAAGCAGATGGATAGGATGGAAAGAATACAGAATGAAGCTATGCGTATTATTCTTGGATGTACAAGAGATACAGCATGCAGGGCGATACGCTATCTTCTTGATTTTCCAACCATTGAAGACATAATTTGAAGAGCACGTGCCTACCTCAGAGTCAATGCAAACACACAACATCCACTGCATAGTGAAATTAAGAAGGTTAAGGGCAGTATGTTAAAAAAGAGGAAGGTCGTGGATGGGTCAAGCTGAAGACATTCTTTAACAGGTGTGTTCACTTGAGGACTTGGAACCTGGCGAGGAGTGGGTACAAGTACCATCAGATTTCTGTACGTCTCTTTCAGTTTGCATCCAACTAGACAGAACATGCAGACAAGAAAATCCGGCTGCTATGGTGGAAGAAGAACAAGCATTGATCTTCGAGAATTCGTTAGACGGTGATGCCGTCATTTACACAGATGGGCATTTACTGTACCCTTGCCTTCTACAAACCCACATTGCTCTTCTCATATTTCAGGTTGTATTTTCTTTCTAACTCTTTGCATGATAATTGTTAGCAAAATCGTCTTGATGTGACTCGTTATATTAATTGCTCGATGTTGATCACATTCCAAGGATCCTTATTTCTTTGGGATTGCAATAAATACAGAATTATATAATTCACGAGGTCTGTCTCCAGTATCATATATTGTATTCAGCAGTTTGGTAACTTTATCTATTCCATATTCTTCTAAAGCACCGAACATTTAAGTTGTGATGCTGGCTGAATCGGGGGTCTTGCTAGATTGCATATGGTTAAGAGCATTCTGAACCTCCATCTTCAAAATTGATAGTCCTTCATTATTATTTTGAATATTATACTGTTATTCTCCGTTATCATCATAAAGGTTTTTCACATAACCTGACCATACATGTAAAATCTTATTTTTTTCTATTATGATTTTTCAATCTATTATCTTTAGGCAGCCTGATGATGTACATGTTCTTTGATTAGTAAGCTCCTGAATTCTTTTGTTTGGTATTTTTATTGTTGTGTTTTTCAATTTCTATGCATTTTTTTTTTCTCGAGCCGTGCTTCTTTTGCCTCCTTACAAAATGTTCTGACTTTTCTGTGAATTTCTTCATATTTGGCAGGATTATTTTTGTTCCGTCTTCTTGTTTCCATTAGTTACATAGTATTCTGAACGAATACCATTTCGTAACAAATCAACGCAACGTGGTCTGCTACCAAATCACGCTCAGCTGTGTTTCGAACACGGGTATGCGGGATCACAAACTGCGTCCGTAACTTTTGGCCACGGAGCGGGCTATCGAACACATTCAGTCGTGTTAATACTGGAGATTGAATCGAGGACTATCATGTTTTCAGGCAAGCCACTTACAGCTGGACCAGCGCGGGTGGGTCCAGGTCTGAGAGATACATCCATGATTAGAATCACCATTGGCAGGCGTGGTTGTTGCAGGAAATACGAGAATGCTGTAAACTGTATATAATTGTTAAACCTCGATAGCAACTATCCGCTTCTCCTTACGTTTGATGACTCAAACGTGTCACTGACAATTTCCTCGTGTCATTAACTGACATGTGGCAAGCACAGAAACACCAAGTTTATCCCAATATCATTGTTCTCGAGACAACATCGTTCCCGACCCCTGAAGTTTAGCACCGGTTATGTAAGCTGCGTTCAGTCTTTCATTGCTGCGTTTCATGAAAGCTTTTATTTATTCTGTGCGAGTGTTTATGTGTGGGTGTGTTTACGTGTCCGAGTGCGTGTGCAGGCGTGTTTGTGTGTTTTGGTTTTACGTTCAACATGTCATCTCTGGTTTAAACGCTGCTGATGTCACCCGTTGAGATGATTAGCTGTTCAAATTGGCGCGAAATTGACAGTTCGTGACAATATCTCACCGGCAATCGTAATTAATGGGCAGAATAACACGTTCTGTGAGTTAAGGCTTTCGGCTTTACACTGACTGCATGAGCCGTCGTTTAATCCAGAAAATGTTAACTTAACGATCTACAAAATTGTACACAACGAACGAACGAACGAAAATCTTTATTTTCAAAGGGTTAAGAATTGGGCACGCAGTCCCGTCTGACATTCTGCCCTTCTTCTCTATTTCCTCTCATACATTCTTTCATTCAACATGAACAAGAAGGTGCCTACCTCGTATGCATGCGTGCGTATGTGTACATGTATGTATGTATGTATGTATGTATGTATCGGCATCACTGGCACAATTAGCTGCTCCTTTGCACATACAAGAAATACGTGTTCCCATCTGGAGGGTTTAAACAATGTATGACGTTCAACAACATCAAGACATCAGCTGAGGGAATCGTTTCATCACGCGCCCAGAACCAGATTGTCATCAACTCAAATGTAAGGTACTTAGTGAAACATTTAGAGTAATCTAGAATCATGGCATAAATAATAATAATAATAATAATAATAATAATAATAATAATAATAATAATAATAATAATAATAATAATAATAATAATAATAATACAGTAACGATTAAGAGCCGGTCTCTCTGGCCGAGGGGTTACACCACTTTCTCCGTAATCCCGTTTATCACGCAGAGTCTCGTAGCGGGCGAGAACTGGACGCGGTTCTACCCCCGCTGGTGACTTGCGAGATAACTGAGCCGGCCGCTCAGAAAGCAATGGCAAACTACTGAGCGTAATCTTGCCAAGAAATCAACAGACAGCTGAAAGATGCTGCTGTCGACAGCGATGTCCTGTAAAGGATATGCGAATTTTTTTTTTTAAACGATTAAGAACTAATATACAACGTGGTCTCTACGTCCTGTATTTAGTAACATGTATAGTGTCTCCGGCAGCTGTGGTAGTATAGTATCTAAACTCTAGCCTGTCGACCCTGTGATCATGAGTTCGAATCCATATTGGGGTGGATTTTTATAATTTACCTAGGCTCTTAGGCTGACCCAGTGTAAAACTGGTACCAGAAAATATCTCGGGAAGTAAATAAAGCCTGCTTGGTACTGACCACATCAGCCAACGAGTGACGGGTGGTCTATACAAATATAGGTCTAACACCACATACTCCATGCGCCTTCAGGTGTGTACAATGGTATCTTATTTGTTAACTAGTGTAACATGCCTGGGTTCATTAACATTACCGGCCCTGAGAAATAATAGAGTTAAAATGGGGCTGGTAAAATGGGGCTGGGTGGTATGTCCCCGGAAAGGGCAAATAAGAAGATAGACGGGGAAGGTTGGAGGCAGTGAGTTTAAGGGGGAGTTGAGGAGGCGTCAGCCCGCTAGTGTGGTTGTGAGGCAGACAGCTTGGAGCTGGGGAGTAGTGTTGTGTGGAGCCCGGGGAGGGCTGCAAAGAAGGGTTAAAAGACAGTGGAAGACATTGATGGGGACAGTTGAGTTCTGGGACCCGACAGTGGAGGTCGGCGGTCAGGGAAATGGAATGATAGCTGAGTTAGCGAGAGAACTCCACCCTGTGTTTTTCAGTGATAGTCAGTTGAAGTTTAGACCGAGAGAGGATCGGATAGTTTTGTTGAGGCCTAGACCCAGAGTGGGTTGGATCGAGTGAGTTCGGGCCGGTAAGAGTGGCTGGTTAACTGTCGTGGTGGATGAGATTGAGTAGGCCTGGAGAAGGTAGTGTTATTCGAGTGTTAGTTTGTGATGAGGATATATTCTGGAATAACTGTGACTGGATTTATGTATGTTGTTTTTTCCGTGTTCATTCATCATTAAAGGGATATTATGTGCCCAAACTCAATCTTGTTCAGTGACTAATACATCTGTACTACAGTAATGACTTGGGTTGTGGGACATGAGGATAACCCAGCTTACACTCTGCAGTGATATAGAAGGAGCATTAGGATCAAGACAACGACCAATCTCATTCTGTTGCAAAAGAGATTGTGACAACTAGTATCCCCAAACTCTGTATTAGTGACATATGTCTAATAGTGACGTATGGTAGTGTCTACAGTCTCTCTAGTAGGCACATATAGTAGTGTGTGAAACATCTCTAGTAGTTACATATGCTGTGTCTGCAACCTCTCTAGTAGTGATATACGGGGTATCTGAAACATCTCTAGTAGTGATATATGGGGTATCTGAAACATCTCTAGTAGTGATATATGGGGTATATGAAACCGCTCTAGTAGTGATATATGGGGTATCTGAAACCGCTCTAGTAGTGATATATGGGGTTTCTGAAACCGCTCTACAAAGTGATATATGAAAATATCTGCAACCTCTCTAGCGGTGAAATATGGTAATGTCTGCAATTTCTGTAGTAGTGATATATGGTAATGTCTGCAATTTTTGTAGTAGTGATATATGGTAATGTCTGCAACCTCTGTAGTAGTGATATATGGTAATGTCTGCAACCTCTCTAGTAGTGATAAATGGTAATGTCTGCAACCTCTCTAGTAATGATAAATGGTAATGTCTGCAACCTCTCTAGTAGTGATAAATGGTAATGTCTGCAACCTCTCTAGTAGTGATAAATGGTAATGTCTGCAACCTCTCTAGTAGTGATAAATAGTAATGTCTGCAACCTCCGTAGTAGTGATATATGGTAATGTCTGCAACCTCTCTAGTAGTGATTAATGGAAATTTCTGCATCCTCTCTGGTAGTGATAAATGGTAATGTCTGCAATCTATGTAGTAGTGATATATGGTAATGTCTGCAAATTCTCTAGTCGTGATATATAGTAATGTCTGCAACCTCTGTAGTAGTTATTTATGTTAATGTCTGCAACCTCTATAGTAGTTATTTATGGTAATGTCTGCAACTTCTGTAGTAGTGATATAAGGTAATGTCTGCAAATTCTCTAGTCGTGATATATAGTAATGTCTGCAACCTCTATAGTAGTTATTTATGGTAATGTCTGCAACCTCTTCTAGTAGTTATTTATGGTAATGTCTGCAACCTCTGTAGTAGTTATTTATGGTAATGTCTGCAAATTCTCTAGCAGTGATTTATGGTAATGTCTGCATCTTCTCTAGTAGTGATATGTTGCAATGTCTGCAACCTCTCAAGTATTGATATATGGTAATGTCTGCAACCTCTCTGGTGGTGATATATGGTAATGTCTTCAAATTCTCTAGTAGTGATTTAAGGTAATGTCTGCAACCTCTCTAGTAGTGATATATTAGTTAACTGGATGGGCTGAGACAGTGGAATGGAGGATATTATCAGCAGCAAAGTTGATCCAGAATACCAAAAGACCGCTATATTTAAAGAGACATGAAAACCTACGCCAGCTGACAAGGCACTTGACGATGATGCTGATGATTATGATGATGGTTAGTGGTGGTGGTGGTGGTGGTGGTGGTGGTGGTGGTGGTGGTGGTGGTGGTGGTGGTGATGATGGTGGTGGTGGTGGTTGTGGTGGTGGTGATGATGATGGTGGTGGTGGTGGTTGTGGTGGTGGTGATGATGATGGTGGTGGTGGTGGTGGTGATGATGGTGGTGGTGGTGGTGGTGGTGGTGGTGGTGGTGGTGGTGGTGGTGGTGGTGGTGTGGTGGTGATGATGATGGTGGTGATTGTGGTGATGGTGGTGGTGGTGGTGGTGGTGGTGGTGGTGGTGGTGGTTGTGGTGGTGGTGGTGGTGGTGGTGATGATGATGATGGTGGTGGTGGTGGTGGTGGTGGTGGTGGTGGTGGTGGTGGTGGTGGTGGTGGTGGTGGTGATTGTGGTGATGCTGATGATGACATACATCTTCTACCTGGTTCGTGGAGAAATGAACACAGGCTTTTGAGCAATGTCAGGTAGAGTAGAGTCATTCGTATGGACATAACTTTAATGCAAAAATATACGCGAACATTTAATCCTTCACTGGAGAATTAAATCAGATCTATTAAAATATAGGAAGCGGTGACAGGCTATGAACTGTAAGAGGCCGCTGTTACAATGGGTAATTTCAATGTGAAAAGAATGAACAATTGTGGCGAGTCGACTGGAGAATACGAACTCGGCGAGGGCTACGACGGAAGAGACAGAAAAATGGAATGAACAGAGGCGAACATTATGTTATTGAAACTGCATGATTTAAGCACACCAAAGACCTGCTTGGATGCCAGGGAGTCCTGGCAAAGATTTGTATAACTAAATTTAGTATATCTTAATTCAGACAAGATACATACATTTAGGAAGGGGACGGACTCTTATGATGAGCACATTTCCGTATCGAGAAAATAAGGTTAAAACTTTAACATGTAATAATGAACAACCACGAGCACAAAATTAGAATGTCGGCTGCTAAAACTGTTCAAGTAATATTTCTGAAGTATATAATTTTACGGTACAGAATCGACGCAATGCATTACTCAAACCAGAAGGAATTAAAACTACGTGCGGTATATTATAAGACTCAATAAACATCATTATCAAGTGCCTTGCCGCTTAGCGTGGCGATCATGATACCTCACATCTTGCGAGCTACTACGGCATGTATTGTTCATGTGTTGGCTCCTTTCCATGCCATGGCAGAAGAGAGTCAAGAATTTGTTCTAGCTATCTTTCTCTATCTCTCTTTCCACAAATCTCTCCAGTTCTCATAACATATTCCAGCTTGTGTCTTATTTCTCCACACATACACACACACACACGCACACGCACACACACGCACGCACACACAACACACACACACCCCCACACACCAACACACACACCCACCCACACACACACGCGCGCGCGCGCGCGCGCACACAAATAAAAATAATTATTACCTCTTTCTAATGTTTGTAATACGTTGTGTTTGTTACTTAGCCTTCCGACATTGGAATAGACATCAACTAACGCATGGATGGAAAGTTATTCAATCTCAGAAGGCTGAAAGCTAAAACCAAAATTGACAGCGACACCGTCAGAGAACTCCTGTTTGCTGATGATTGCGCTCTATACGCCAACTCAGAGGCGGACATACAACATAATGTTTCAGCTTTCTCACATGCCTGTGCCAACTTTGGGCTCAATATCAACTTGGAGAAGACTGTAGTTATGTACCAGCCAGCTCCAGGGAATAATCACACTGTGCCGAATATCAAAGTGAATGGTCATTATTGTGGACAAATTCACCTATCTTGGCAGAACTGTGTCACAAGCTGCCACAATTGATGATGAAGTGAATGCAAGAATCTCCAAGGCCAGCGCGGCCTTTGGCAGACTGTACAAGAATGTATGGGACAGAAAAGCCTGCAAACAAAGCTGAAAGTCTACAAAGCAGTTCTATTATCAACACTGCTATATGCTTGTGAAACCTGGACTGTTTATCAGCGATACGCTAGGAAATTAAACCACTGCCACACAGTCTGCCTTAGGAAGTTACTGAAGATTAAATGGCAAGACAAGATCCCAGACACTGAAGTCCTAGTAAGAGCGCCCATGCCCAGTATCCACACCCTACTAATAAAGAATCAGATTAGCTGGGCTGGTCACTTGACTCGCATGCCAGATCACAGGCTCCCTAAACGATTTTTTTACGGCGAGTTGCGTTGTGGTAAACGCTCCCAATGCGACCAGAGGAAACGCTTAAAAGACACTCTGAAAATCTCACTGAATGCTTTTGGAATTCATCATGACACCTGGGAGACTGAAGCCAGAGACCGAAATTCGTGGCGTGCATCATTACGCAAGGGTGCAGTCACTTGAGAGGCAACCAGGACTGTAAGAGCTGTGAAGAAAAGACAGAACAGGAAAACCACTGCAGGAAATCCTCCTCCAGAAACGTCAAGCACTCTTTATCCACATTGTCAAAGAACATTTCGAGCCAAAATAGGCCTTATCAGCCATGTTAGAACTCACGGCTCCATACTTTCAACCCCACTGGAGGAAATGAATTGTTATCATCATTCTTGACGGACAAACAACACAACACTTAACCTTCCTGAGAATGTCCACATGACATATTTTGTTATCCATATGCCTTGATATTTTAATTTCTGCCACAAAATAACACCATTGCAGAGATGCCATCTTTGCTCTTAGACAACTGACAGAAAAATCAATCGATTTTAATGAAATAATCTGATTAGCCTTTGTCGACCAAGAAAAGGCATTTGATAGAGTAGATATAAATAAGCTGTGGGAAATCCTTAAACTATATGGAGTAAGTGCACATCGAACAAAGTAATGTAGATGTTTAAACAACAACAATGAATGTATAAAAAGAACAAACGGAACACACTCAGAACACTTCACCATTAGATCCGGAATACGATAAGGTTGTGTCCTGCCCCCTCCCCATCCCCTCCCCCTCCCCCTCTTGTTCATAACCTATATAGACGGCATATGTCAAGAAACCAGCCGAAAAGAGACAGTAACAACACCGCATGACCAACAGAAGAGAGAATAAGAACCGGCGGTGAATTACACCATTAAAGAACTTCTATTTTTGGACGATCAAGCACTATTGCCAAATCAGAAGCAGAATTACAAGTCCACACAAATAACCTAAACGAAGTGTGTAAGGAGCCAACCATCAAAATTAGCATCAGTAAAACAGAGGTAATTACTATAACCAATGAAGAAGAAAGAAGAAAAATAAAACGAAGATTCATTAAAATAAAAACCCCTGAAACAGGTAAATAGCTTTAATTATTAAGGGAGTTGTTGTTGTTGTTGTTGTTGTTATTGTTGTTGTTGTTGTTTGTCCACCAAGAATGATGATGACCATTCATTTCATCCTGTGGGGTTGAAAGTGTGGATCTGCGAGTTCTAAGATGGCTGATAAGGCCTATTTTGGCTCGAAATGTTCTTTGACAATGTGGGCAAAGAATGCTTGACGTTCCAGGAGGAGGATCTCCTGCAGTGGTTTTTCTGTCCAGCCTTTTCTTCACAGTTCTTGCAGTCCTGGTTGCTTCACAAGTGCTTCACTCTTATATAATGATGTAAGCCACGCATTACGGTCTTTAGCAGCAGTCTCCCGGGTGTCAAGATGAATTCCAAAAGCTTTCAGTGAGATTTTCAGAGTGTCTTTAAAGCGTTTCCTCTGGCCGCCTTGGGAGCGTTTACCACAACGCAGCTCGCCGTAAAAAAATTGTTTAGGGAGCCTGTGATCTGGCATACGAGTTAAGTGACCAGCCCAGCGAATCTGATTTTCATTAGTAGAGTGTGGATACTGGGCATGGACGCTCTTTCTAGAACTTCAGTGTCTGGGATCTTGTCTTGCCATTTAATCTTCAATAGCTTCCTAAGGCAGACTGTGTGGAAGTGGTTTAATTTCCTAGCATGTCGCTGATAAACAGTCCATGTTTCACAAGCATATAGCAGTGTGGATAATACAACTGCTTTATAGACTTTCAGCTTTGTTTGCGGGCTTATTTCATTTCTGTCCCATATATTCGTGTACAGTCTGCCAAAGGCCACGCTGGCCTTGGAGATTCTTGCATTCACTTCGTCATCAATTGTGGCAGCTTGTGACACAGTGCTGCCAAGATAGGTGAATTTGTCCACAACACTTAGTCTATGACCGTTCACCTTGATATTCGGCACGGTGTGATTATTCCCTGGGGATGGCTGGTACATAACTACAGTCTTCTCCAAGTTTATATTGAGCCCAAAGTTGGCACAGGCATATGAGAAAGCTGAAACATTGTGTTGCATATCTGCCTCTGAGTTGGCATATAGAGCGCAATCATTAGCAAACACCAGTTCTCTGACGGTGTCGCTGTTAGTTTTGGTTTTAGCTTTCAGCCTTCTGAGATTGAACAACTTTCCATCCATGCGGTAGTTGATGTCTATTCCAATGTCATTGTTCTCGAAGGCATTCGTCAGCATAGCTGAAAACATGAGGCTGAACAGTGTTGGTGCCAGGACACATCCTTGCTTCACTCCATTGGTGACAGGAAAGGGCTCAGACAGTTCACCATTTTCCTGTACTCTTGCCTGCATACCATCATGAAATAGCCGCACTATTTGGACAAACTTTTGTGGACAGCCATATTTCGCCATAATCTTCCACAGTCCTTCTCTGCTGACTGTATCAAAAGCCTTGGTAAGGTCAATGAAAGTGGAGAACATTTCAGAGTTCTGTTCCTGACATTTCTCTTGCAGCTGCCTTGCAGCGAAAATCATGTCAACAGTTCCTCGTTCTTTTCTGACGTCACATTGACTCTCAGGAAGAAGACCTTGATCAAGATGGGCCGGAGGCGATTGAGAAGAATTCTGCCGAGTATCTTCCCTGCGATTGAGAGCAAGGAGATGCCTCGGTGGTTGTCACAGGATTGGCGGTTTCTTTTACGTTTGTAAAGGTGGACTATTGACGCGTCCTTGAAATCTTGTGGCATTGTCTCGTTCACCCATATGTTTGTAAAGACTTGGTGAAGCTGCTCTATTAGGACCGGCCCACCTGCCTTGCATACCTCTGCTGAAATGGAGTCAGAACCAGGCGCCTTTCCGCTGGAAAGTTGCTGGATGGCTTTGTTTAGTTCCACTATGTTTGGCAGGTCATCAAGTGTATCATTAATGGGAACTTGAGGAAGGCAGTTGATGGTTTCATCATCGAAGAATGAAGTTGCATTTAAGATGTCGCTGAAATTTAGGAAGTATAATATCATCAAATGGCAAATCACAAGACAAGATCGAAAATAAATGCAATAAGGCAAACCAACTCATTGGACAAACGGCACCTATACTAAAGAACACACATGTATCAACAGATGCTAAAAAGCACTCTACAACACAATCTTCCTACCAACTCTATATTACCAATGCCAAACCTGGACAATGATAGAAAAACGGAAAAGAAAAATTACAACATCGGAAATGAGGTTCCTGAGAAGAATACTCAATATATCGAGAAGAGAGAAAATCATAAATTAAGAAATCTGGAATAAGGTGGGGGTTATAGCAACGGTAGATTTCACCAAAAAACAGCAAGTTAAATTATTTTGTTGTATACCAAGGCTGCCATGGAAGAACCAGCTTCATGGTGATGGGTTTACGGACGCTGTTCGTGATCAGCAGACACCACTGCACTGGCTTTTTATGAAATGGTATGGGTGCCAGTCGTTCAGAAAGCTATGGCAAACTACTAAACGTAAACTTGCCAAGAGATCACAACAGCAAACATTGCAGCAAAAAAAAACACTAACTTTTTTTTTTGTTCCATGGAAGAAACAAAGATCGTCACCTGTGATCACATAAAAGAAAAGAGACAAAAGTTAAGCCTACTGACGTCCAAATACAAGAATTTACTACTGCTGTGCACTACTAATATAAAATTAATTTTTCTTTAAAAAATTGTACTGCTATATTGATAGAGTGGCCATGAGAAGTCCTCTAGGTCCCTTTTCAGCAGACATCTTTGTGGTGCACTTAGAAAAACAAGAGTCTCAAATATTAAGGACTTAGTTCTATACTGCTGGTATGTGGATGATATATTATTCATCTCAGAGACCAGACAACGGGCTGAATCATTCCACTCCAGCATGAACCAAGCCCACAAGCACATTTCTCTGTCTGTTGACCATGATCATAATGACACCTTATCATTCTTAGAAATACTAATTCGTCATTGACAGTATGACACCATCCAAAGATCTGTCTATTGAAAGAGAACATGAACAGGCCAATACCTGAATTTAAATAGCTTTACTAGGAAGAACGAAATACTACAATGTAATATACAAGTAAATGGGAATATTCTTCAACAAGTGAATCGGTACAATTATCTCGGAACAGTCATAACATCTGATGGGAGATGCCTTGAAGAGATTAGAACAAGAATCGCCATGGCGAAAGTAGCCTTTAGCAAGATGAAAAACATTCTGACCAATAAAAAGATGCCAATTGAAACGAGAAAAAGAGTGTTGAAGGGATACATAGAGCCTGTTCTTTTGTATGGATGTGAAATTTGGACAATGTGCAGTCAAGCTGAAAAACATCTGATGGCTGCAGAAATGTGGTTTCTGAGGAAAATGCAAAGAATACCATGGACAGACAGAAAAACCAATGACCAAGTACTACAGGAGACAAATGAAAATCGTAAATTGATTAGAGAAATTAGACGTGGACAGTCAAAATATGTTGGGTATGTTATGAGAAGAATGCAGTCAGGTCTTAGTCAGATATGACTGAGCTACCGTATGACAGTAGACGGTACTACCTGCTTTCTGTCAGCGCCGAATGTTGGGCGGCGCTTACCAAACCCGACACCCCACATTGTGCCAACGGCTTCGGGCGGAAGAGCGCAATTGGGAGGGTACTAGCCTTATCCTGGTGCGAGGAAATGCAACCCAAAGACAAAATAAGTCATGGCAGGGCAGACCAGGCCCTAAGCCTTGGTTGGCAGCTGGTCTAGGATCGAAGCTCCGACAGGCGGACAGTTAGAGCATTGCTTTGCTGATCCGGCAGCTTCTGCAGCTTGTCATGTTCCAGATTATAGGTGTTAACTTTCCTCTGGAGTGAACTAGGCAGGCCGAGAGAGGGATCATGCTGCATGGGCAACACATGGTTTCTTTATTTTAGCCCGGCTTTGTGCTATGGAGAGGCAATAACTCCATCCCTGGTCTTAACCGGTCTCGGAATCAAAGCGAGAGACAACTGTTACGGATCAGCTACCGCCCGCCTCAAGCTGGGCATCCCCCAGCCAATTGGGTGCTGATCCGCCACAGCCTGCCTGCTTCAATGGGTGCTTGGGGCTAGGACAAAATCTGAATCGCAGGCTGTAAAACCAATGCACCAAGTACTAATAAAAAGAATAGAAACCTCAAGCTACGGCTTGCAACCTGGAACGTGAGAACCATGTGTCCAGGATTTTCCACTGACTTGACAAATATTGACGATAAGAGAAAAACGGCTGTGATTGATGCTGAACTCGATCGTCTTAACATTGATATTGCTGGCCTGCAGGAGACTCGCCTCGCTGAGGAAGGGTCACTCAGGGAAAACAATTACACCTTTTTTTTTTGGAAGGGAAGAGGGCAGGCAGACAAAAGGCAACATGATGTGGGCTTTGCAGTGAAGAATTCGCTACTGGGAATGATTGATATCCCAGCTGGAGGTAATGAAAGATTATTATCACTGCGCTTGGCAACCTCCTGTGGATTTGCCACCATTCTCACTGCATATGCACCGACACTCGCTTCCTCTGGTGATGTGAAGGATACGTTCTATGAGCAGCTAGACTCTGCGATCAAGGCAGTTCCAAAATCCGACTACATTTATATGCTCGGTGATTTCAATGCTCGTGTGGGCAAGGACTCGAGTTCATGGCCAGTGTGCCTTGGAAAATACAACATCGGTCGCATGAATGATAATGGGTAAAGGCTGCTGGAGCATTGCACTAGAAATGACCTATGTATTACAAACTCCTTTTTTAAAACAAAAGAGATGCATAAGGTCACATGGAAACATCCAAGATCCGGCTATTGGCATCAGCTGGACTTCATTATCACACGGAGACAACATCTGAACCATACATCATTAACTCGAAGTTACCACAGTGCTGACTGTGATACAGATCATTCTTTGGTTGTTGCAAGGGTTAGACTGAGACCAAAGAGAATCTACACAGCTAAACACAAGTCTAGCCCCAGGATTAATATTACTAACACTCACGATCCTGGAAAGTGCTTTGAATTTCAACAGCAACTTGAAGACGCTTTCAATGATACATCAGAAAATTGTATAGTAAATTATAAATGGAGTAAACTTAAGGAAACTATTTATAAAACAGCAGGTAGGGGTTTACGGCACTGTGGATCATAAGAGGCAGGACTGGTTTGCGGCAAACAGCCAGATACTGCAGCCCTTGATTGATAAAAAGAAGATAGCTCTCTTAAGAAACAAGGAAAGACCAACGCGTAACACTCTGAGTGAGCTGAAGCAAGCAAGGAAGGATGTACAAAAGGCTGCCAGGCAGTGTGCGAATGACTATTGGATCAAGTTATGTGAGTCCATTCAAATCGCAAGTGATAAGGGAAACATCAGAAGCATGTATGAAGGGATAAAGAAAGCCTGTGGTCCAATGATCAAAAGAAGTGCACCGCTGAAAACCTTGACTGGAGAAATCATCACTGATAAGAAACAGCAGATGGATAGATGGGTCGAGCACTATTTAGAGCTTTACTCAAGTGAGACCAAGCTAGCGGATGATGCCCTCAACGCCATAGAGGTCCTGCCAACTCTTGACCACCTGGACACACTTCCCACTATAACAGAAGTTAAGTGTGCTATAAATGAGCTTGCATCTGGCAAGACTCCAGGTAAGGATGGGATTCCAATAGAGGTGATCAGGAGTGGGCAAGACACACTCGCTCTACAGATCCACCAGCTAATAGAGCTATGCTGGCGAGAAGGACAAGTCCCACAGGATTTCAAAGATTCAAACATCATAACGCTGTACAAGAACAAGGGAGATCGGAGCGACTGTAACAACTATAGGGGTATCTCACTTCTGTGTATTGTTGGGAAAGTATTTGCCAGAATTGTCCTGCACAGACTTCAAGTCCTGGGAGATCAAGTCTACCCCGAATCACAGTGTGGCTTCCGTCAGAACCGGTCTACCATTGATATGATATTCTCATTGCGACAGATGCAAGAAAAATGCCGGGAACAAAATCAGCCACTGTTTATTGCCTTCATCGACCTCACAAAGGCATTCGATTTGGTCAGTCGTGAGGGTCTGTTCAAAGCACTAAAGAAGATTGGCTGCCCACCAACTCTTCTGTCCATTGTGGAATCGTTCCACACAGGCATGAAGGGTATAATCAAGTTTGATGGCTCAACTTCAGAAGAGTTTGAAATCAAGAGTGGAGTTAAGCAAGGCTGTGTACTATCCCCCACCCTCTTTGGGATATACTTTTCACTTCTACTGAAATATGCCTTTCGTGATCAGGATGATGGTATATACATTCACTCACGCTCAGATGGTGGCCTCTATAATGCTCAGAGATTGAAGGCCAAGACCAAAATTAGCAGGGTACTAATCAGAGAGTTGCTTTTTGCGGATGATGCTGCGATTACGACCCACTCTGAGGAAGAATTACAACATCTACTATCTGCATTCTCCAATGCTTGTTCTGAATTTGGTTTAACAATTAACAAAAAGAAGACACAGATTATGTCACAAGGTGCACATGGTGTACCATCAATCTTTATTGACGACGCCGAACTGGAGATAGTAGACCATTTTACATATCTAGGATCAGAGATAATTAGCAAATTGCCCCTCGATCAGGAAATTAACATCAGGATTGGCAAGGCAGCAACAACAATGAACATGTTAGCAAAAAGAGTCTGGGAGAACAGGAAGCTTACTGCCAAAACAAAAGTCCTCGTCTACCAAGCCTGTGTCCTTAGTACTCTTCTTTATGGCAGTGAAACCTGGACAACTTACTCACGCCAAGAGAAACGTTTAAACAGCTTTCATATGCGGTGTCTGCGAAGAATACTTGGTATTAAGTGGCAAGACAAAATCACAAATACTGAAGTATTGGAAAGATCAGGTTGTGTGACGGTGTATTCCATGCTCAGTCTTCGTAGACTTAGATGGATAGGACACGTTAGGAGGATGGATGATGGTAGAATACCAAAGGACATCTTTTTTGGTGAATTACAGACGGGTAGGAGATCTCAGGGTCGGCCTCTACTACGATACAAAGATGTGTGTAAGCGGGACATGATTGATACAGGCATTGATAATGCACATTGGGAGCACGTCGCCGCTGAACGTGTTGCATGGAGGGCAACTATCAGAAACGGAATAAAGACAAAGGAGAAAATGATTGCAGATAAAGCACACACAGAGCGTGAGAGACGTAAGATGGTGCAAAATGGTGGAAGTGACCAATGTATTCACATGCACCTACTGTGGGCAAACATTTGCAGCAAGAATTGGCCTTACCAGCCACACTCGCCACCGCCATGGATCGTAGTTATTAAGCCTTTTTAAAGCACAATGTACCAAACTATCGTCTGTCAAGACGGAAAGGTGCCAATGTAATACCAAGGCTGCCAACTAACACTATACAACAACAAGCAATGATGTACAGGACAAATGGAACCAGAATAAGAGCCGACTATGTAAACGATGGCCAGAGGGAGTAACAGAATCCATGGGAATGACGATATATGAAGCCCATAAGCGGGCACTCTTCCGCTGTTTATGAGTCACCTCACACCGAAAGGTACAAGAGGAACCAGATGAAATGAGAGATGAATAAAATCATTTAATTTAATTGTACATTTAGGCACAAACTGTTTCTTTTATATCACAATGACTTCTGTTTTCAAGCTAAGGCCCAATTTGTCACGTTATGCAACCACTATATCTATGATTTCATGTTTTTCTTTCTATCTGCATAACTGTCACAGAATGATGATAGTTTAGTGATTCCCAGATAGAATTGGATGTACCACTAATGGCAATATAGGAGAAGGGTTAACAACCGAGTCGTTCAATCTGAGAGAAGGATAAATGGAAGGTTATTGACCGATTATCATGGACAGGTGCTCGCAGAGGTCAGTGGCTGCCGCTCGTATCGGCCGACGGGAGGGAAACACGAATACATCGGAACGGGGAACAGAAAGACGGTGTAATCTATTTGAAGTGCGACGAGCAATGAACGAAGAAAGCGATCAACGGGGTCGGAGGCTTTGAAGTATTAGCGTAAGGGGAACTCAGAGAAACGAGCAATTAACAATACGTGAATTCACAGACGTTTGATGTGGGGACTTACGGCAAATTTGATTGTAGATCAAACAATCAACGGAGGATGGGACACTCAATATAAATAGGAGAAAAGTGGTTTTATATTTAGTGTGCTACCAAACTGGACGGAAAGCTGGATTTATGTGTCCTGTAAATGAAAAGAAATATCCTCCCTTATAATGGGATAGAGTGCTTATGTGCGGATAAATTTCGATTCGGGGACTTACATTAATTCTATATATATATAAGGTAACACTAATATTAGAGTAATATTAGCATAGGGAAATATGTGTTTGTGCTTAGGGTTTACTATTGCTTTCTATTTAGTGAATAGTTTAGACTTTAGTGAATTCTGCTGTTTATGTCAGAGTATTCTTTCGGAAGCTTTTCATTACGGCTGGAGAAAGACAATCACATAAACAGTAATATGAAGCAGACTTAAATCATCTGATTTAATGTTTATTACCCAGGTTCCACTACACAGCCTGACATATCAAAGAAGATAAACCAGTACAGTCTCTTGTACAGAGAAAGCAGTGTTGATAATAAAGGAAAGAACTTTCACTTTAATCAGTCACTTCATAGGTGCAGTGAAAATATGTCACTATAGCAAATTCAACCTAAACAGTCAATAAGAGTGGGGTGACATAACGAATGGCAAGAAATATGTTTTGGTGAACTTCAGTGAAAGACCTTTATTCAAGCAGAGCAAATAGGCTAAAATATAGTGCAATTAGGTAATCACCTAAAAGAAACATTGAAGAACACGAGAACATTTAACATAGAAATAGACATTTATATACAGTGATGATGTGTATTCAGTGGTGGACTATACTACCTTCCAAAACAGGACATATCTGAACTTCAGTGACTTACCTTTATTGGATTATGTTTCTGATGATAAGACATTGACAATTGTTTTCAATAATTGGATTAAGTCCAGACTCAAGCCGGAAAGGAGCATCCAGGGTGAGACCGTTCCAATTCTATGTGTGATGTCCGATGTTTTGGCCGTTTGAATATGCTAGAGAAACTACGAAGACTAACGTCTAAAAGTCCTATCTTGCAATCACATTAGCAGACAATAACAACTACAGATACACATTCAATACATACAACTGACATAGTTTTCAACAATAAACAGGTTATTAATTGTTGGAGGAAACTGTTGTCAGGGTATGTTATGAAGGAGAGAGAGAGAGAGAGAGAGAGAGAGAGAGAGAGATATAGTGTATGAAAGACGGAAGGGAGGAGTGTAGACAAAAGTCATTCAATACTCCCAATAGTAGAAGGATATTAAAGATGTGCTTGTCGAGTCCACTTTCCTCCAGGGACGATTAGTCACATTAAATGGTGGAGCGAGCGGGGTACTACATAATACCCACATGAACTGGAGGCATAACAAGGCGTATGCATAGAGGGTACCTGCATATTGGCACAGGCATAGTGGAGTACCTGCATGTTGGGACATACTGATTGGAATAAATATAAGTATACATTGATGACTTTTAATGGAAGGACGTCCATTGGATATATGGTGCCATTACATTTATGGTAGAAACATTTCATTAATGCTGGTGACTTTACAGTGAGAAAGTTCCAGACAGGGTGAATGTGGATAGGTGGTAAGACACATTACATACCTAGTCACACGGTCACACGTCTACATAAGTCTTTATCCTATATCTCCTCTTGTGGATGAGAGAGTGGTTGTGATGTACTGTGTGGTGTCGTTGATTAATAATATTAGATAGACATAGATAAATGATATAGGTTCTAGGTAGATTATCTGTTTATAGTGAGTACTTCTTACTGCTTTAAGGTGTCTTTACTCAGCCGGCTGACTTACATTCTTAACTATGGCAACTCCTAAAGTAACTACAGCAGAACTAAGGGCCAACGGGGAGGCAATTGGTTTAGCTGGTTCGGAACTAACTGATTACATACAGGAAAGGGAGCGAGAATTTCGTCAAGAAGAAAGGGAAGATCGAAAGGAGGCCAAGAGACTAGAATTGGAAATGGAAGAGGCTGAAAAGATAAGACAACATGAATACCGCATGAAAGAGCTAGAACTCAAGACACAAACTAAGGGAGACATAGATGGAGTGGAAGGAAGTTCTTCTTCACCTGGTGCAACCCACATGATTGGACATGGGTACCATGCCATGAAGTTTCCCTTAGCTGTCTACGATCAGTCTAAGGAACGCTTTGACCAGTACGCTTCTCGCTTTGAAGCAATGTCAGTCGCTATGGGGCTGGATAGGAGCAGATGGGCTCTTAAATTATCCCAGGGATTAATAGGTTCGGGATTCGAGGTGTACACACGCTTACCACCAGGACAGGAAAATAATTACGAGGAATTAAAAGCCGCTTTGATGAAGCATTTTGACATCACAGCACAAACGTATCGGAAGAAGTTTAGATCGTCTAGACGAGAGCCGGGAGAGCTATTCGCCGCCTACAGTCTGAGGCTGAAATCCTATCTCCAGAAATGGATGGACTTGGCAGAGTTCAAGCGGGACTATGAGAGTCTGGAAGAAGCTCATGGTGGTCGATCAGATGCGACAGCAAATGTCAGAACCACTGAAGACATTTTTAGGAGAACAAGGGGCGGAACGGCTGGATGTTGTGAATAAGCTGGCGGAAAGATTCGTAGAAGTCCATGGGGAAGCTAAAGAACTAAGTACACAAACCAAAGGTCAGGAGAAACAAGAGAAAAAGAAACCTAAAAACTGGGAAGGAGAAAAAGTGGAACCTTATATAAAGGACGTCAATGGAGAGTTCAGAGAAGGTGAAGGAAGGGAACCAGAGCATCTCGAATTCTTCAGCGAAACGACCGTGGTCCGAGAAGTGGTGTTCGATATGCCAGTCGCCCTCTCATAACACGAAGGACTGCAGATCGAAACCTAAAAGTTCTTACTTCGCAGCATGCAAAGTGACTCCTACGACGGTGATCACAGACAAGGCTGAGGTCGGCGAAGGAGCTAGGAACAAAAAGGACACACGGAAACCTTGGAAGGGAAAATGGTGCACACACTGCCGGTCGAAAACACATAATACTGTGGACTGCAGATGCAAGGCAGAAGACGCCAATTGCATAACCAACCTCGAGGAATCAAAAGAGGAAGGCAAGGAAACGGTCAAGGAGATGGAAGACACTCCGGACCAAGAGAGGCCACCTGTGGTCGAACTGATTGAAGTCAATGGCCAGCAGGTTGTTTGTCTCTACGATACCGGTTTGGATGGGGAAGCTGTGATAGACGCCAGCCTGGTAAGCCCAGACCAACTTACAGGGGAGACCATAGAAATACAGCCGGCAATGAGGAGTGCTGTTACCATGACGCTGCCAATCGCCAAGGTGGAGATTAAATCCAGGTACGTCACGGGCATTATTCCAGCTGCTGTATTATCTGACTCCTTATTTCCCATGATCATTGGCACGAAATATGTCTTTTTGGGGATGCCCAAACAGCCAGCCCACCAGGGAACAGTAGCCAGTGGATTTCAAGGGAAGGAAAAAGAGGCAGAGACACTATGCGACAACTCAGAGATAGGAGAATTGCATACTGCCCAGAGGAAGGATACTACGTTGCGTCCTTGCTACAGGAAGCTGCAAAGAAGTGCTGAGCCACCAGAACGGGGACAGTACTTTCTGAAGAATCGACTACTCTATCGGAGAGCTGGGAGGGGAGACAATCTGCACGAGCAGTGGGTGGTTCCAGAGACCCACCGTCCTCACATTCTTCAGAGTGGACACATCATAGCCGAGAATCGACATATGGGTGTCAGAGAGACATTGCAGAAAATTTCCGGCCATTATTGCTGGCCAGGAATGACCGGAGATGTACGCCGGTTAGTGAAGTCTTGTTCAGAGTGCCAGAAAGCACCATCCAACAAGCGAATTAAGAGGAAACTAGCTCTTAAGGTGGAAGACAAAGTGGAAGTATGGGGTCCAGAAGAGACTAATATACTACAAGTAGGATGGAAAGGACCTTATCCTGTGGAAAAGGTTGTGTCCAAGAACATCTACAAAATCCGGATCGGGGAAGAGCAGAAAAATCTCCCTAGACATCTCATTAGGAAATATGAGGAGAGATCCGAGAGCAAAGCTTCGCACTTTATGGTGATGGCAGCCATTGGGACAAAGGTTACCAGTCCAGACGAAGACCAGAGATCGCCAGTACAACATAGGAGGGCCTATGGGACAGTACGTGATAGGTCAGATTTACCCAACGAAAGGAGGAGGGAAATCACACGTCAGGGAAAGGACAAGAGTGAAACCTTCAATAGTAACCAAGTTCAGAAGGGGTGGGTAACGTCGGGAAAGGCGAGAAATACCCAGGACTCCAACCGAAGATTGGCTGACCAGATACAATATCGCCCAAGATGGTCCTGGAAGCAAAAGTCCAGGAGGTTTGGGAAAGACGACTCGGTCCAACGCGGACGAGGTGGAACATCCCCAGAGGCAAAGCCGGGGGAAACCAAGAGGACTATGGAAGCAGTGTTACAATCAGGATGGGACAATCCGTCTGTATTGTGAGCCGTCGCTTACGCAAGTCGAAAGGAGGTCGACATGACGTACAGGAGCGATGAGCCAACACTATGTTTCAGTCATGAGTAGTATGGTAGGGTGTCCTATGAGGTCGCCTACTGGATGAGGAGGTGATCCATGTGAGGATCCAATCATATCATCAACACGTGATGTTCATAGCTACTTCGCAGAAGCTCAACGCACGGTGGATGTGATGGACGTTGTTGCTGCAACAGGACAACTTCACAGTGGAATACATCTCGGGTAAGGAGAATGTAGGAGCGGATTTCTTATCTAGACTTCCAACTTCAGAGGAAGAGGAATAGGATGGTGCATCATAGGAATCAAAACTACATTGAAGAAGAGTCGACGCGGTCAACTCTCTTAAGAGGGGGCCTATGTCACAGAATGATGATAGTTTAGTGATTCCCAGATAGAATTGGATGTACCACTAATGGCAATATAGGAGAAGGGTTAACAATCGAGTCGTTCAATCTGAGAGAAGGATAAATGGAAGGTTATTGACCGATTATCAGGGACAGGTGCTCGCAGAGGTCAGTGGCTGCCGCTCGTATCGGCCGACGGGAGGGAGACACGAATACATCGGAACGGGGAACAGAAAGACGGTGTAATCTCTTTGAAATGCGACGAGCAATGAACGAAGAAAGCGATCAACGGGGGTCGGAGGCTTTGAAGTATTAGCGTAAGGGGGACTCAGGGAAACATCGTAACAACGGAAATAAACGAGCAATTAACAATACGTGAATTCACAGACGTTTGATGTGGGGACTTACGGCAAATTTGATTGTAGATCAAACAATCAACGGAGGATTGGACACTCAATATAAATAGTAGAAAAGTGGTTTTATATTTAGTGTGCTACCAAACTGGACGGAAAGCTGGATTTATGTGTCCTGTAAATGAAAAGAAATATCCTCCCTTATAATGGGATAGAGTGCTTATGTGCGGATAAATTTCGATTCGGGGACTTACATTAATTCTATATATATAAGGTAACACTAATATTAGAGTAATATTAGCATAGGGAAATATGTGTTTGTGCTTAGGGTTTACTATTGCTTTCTATTTAGTGAATAGTTTAGACTTTAGTGAATTCTGCTGTTTATGTCAGAGTATTCTTTCGGAAGCTTTTCATTACGGCTGGAGAAAGACAATCACATAAACAGTAATATGAAGCAGACTTAAATCATCTGATTTAATGTTTATTACCCAGGTTCCACTACACAGCCTGACATATCAAAGAAGATAAACCAGTACGTCTCTTGTACAGAGAAAGCAGTGTTGATAATAAAGGAAAGAACTTTCACTTTAATCAGGCACTTCACAGGTGCAGTGAAAATATGTCACTATAGCAAATTCAACCTAAACAGTCAATAAGAGTGGGTGACATAACGAATGGCAAGAAACATGTTTTGGTGAACCTCAGTGAAAGACCTTTATTCAAGCAGAGCAAATAGGCTAAAATATAGTGCAATTAGGTAATCACCTAAAAGAAACATTGAAGAACACGAGAACATTTAACATAGAAATAGACATTTATATACAGTGATGATGTGTATTCAGTGGTGGACTATACTACCTTCCAAAACAGGACATATCTGAACTTCAGTGACTTACCTTTATTGGATTATGTTTCTGATGATAAGACATTGACAATTGTTTTCAATAATTGGATTAAGTCCAGACTCAAGCCGGAAAGGAGCATCCAGGGTGAGACCGTTCCAATTCTAAGTGTGATGTCCGATGTTTTGGCCGTTTGAATATGCTAGAGAAACTACGAAGACTAACGTCTAAAAGTCCTATCTTGCACTCACATTAGCAGACACTAACAACTACAGATACACATTCAATACATACAACTGACATAGTTTTCAACAATAAACAGGTTATTAATTGTTGGAGGAAACTGTTGTCAGGGTATGTTATGAAGGAGAGAGAGAGAGAGAGAAAGAGAGAGATATAGTGTATGAAAGACGGAAGGGAGGAGTGTAGACAAAAGTCATTCAATACTCCCAATAGTAGAAGGATATTAAAGATGTGCTTGTCGAGTCCACTTTCCTCCAGGGACGATTAGTCACAATAACGTAAGTTATTGATATTATATCTAACAACTAGGAAATCTGATATATTTTCTGTAGATCTCTTTATATGTTCTCTGTACAATGAAAACACACGACGAGACATTGCACATCTATGTCTGACCTCTTTCTTTATGCACTGAAATGTTCCTAGAGGTTGATTTTGATGACTGCTGTTTGCTGCCAGTATGTGTTCTTTATTATTAGCAGATGTTTGCCGTCATTGTTTAGTTCTTCTAGTAGTTAGACTTTTCCGTCATGATTCACATTGTCAAGCACTTTTGTGTAGTCTGTGAAGCACTAGTACATGTTTGCTTTGCTTCTGTAGCTAGTTCTAATTGTATTAATTCATTCATTCAGTAGCATGTCCTTTGCAGAACCACACTCCCATAACAACCCTCTGAAAAGCCTCTCGATCATAAGCAAGATGTCCCGCGGCCGATACACCCATCTGGAGATCATCCGCCACATCCTGCACCCACATTCTCTTTGGACTTACTTTTCCTCTCTTCCCAGTCATATACCCCTCCATTATTTTTCTCTCCAAACTTTCGTGACATTTCAAGTGACCAAGATATTTCAATTTTCTTCGTTTTATCGTCTTTATTAGCCAACCTTCTTTAATATTCAGCTCTTGAAGTATAGATGCATTTGTTATTTTCTTTACCCAAGTGTGACTAATCGTCCCTGGAGGAAAGTGGACTCGACAAGCACATCTTTAATATCCTTCTACTATTGGGAGTATTGAATGACTTTTGTCTACACTCCTCCCTTCCGTCTTTCATACACTATCTCTCTCTCTCTCTCTCTCTCTCTCTCTCTCTCTCTCTCTCTCTCTCTCTCTCTCTCTCTCTCTCTCTCTCTCTCTCTCTCTCTCTCTCCTTCATAACATACCCTGACAACAGTTTCCTCCAACAATTAATAACCTGTTTATTGTTGAAAACTATGTCAGTTGTATGTATTGAATGTGTATCTGTAGTTGTTAGTGTCTGCTAATGTGAGTGCAAGATAGGACTTTTAGACGTTAGTCTTCGTAGTTTCTCTAGCATATTCAAACGGCCAAACATCGGACATCACACATAGAATTGGAACGGTCTCACCCTGGATGCTCCTTTCCGGCTTGAGTCTGGACTTAATCCAATTATTGAAAACAATTGTCAATGTCTTATCATCAGAAACATAATCCAATAAAGGTAAGTCACTGAAGTTCAGATATGTCCTGTTTTGGAAGGTAGTATAGTCCACCACTGAATACACATCATCACTGTATATAAATGTCTATTTCTATGTTAAATGTTCTCGTGTTCTTCAATGTTTCTTTTAGGTGATTACCTAATTGCACTATATTTTAGCCTATTTGCTCTGCTTGAATAAAGGTCTTTCACTAAGGTTCACCAAAACATGTTTCTTGCCATTCGTTATGTCACCCACTCTTATTGACTGTTTAGGTTGAATTTGCTATAGTGACATATTTTCACTGCACCTGTGAAGTGCCTGATTAAAGTGAAAGTTCTTTCCTTTATTATCAACACTGCTTTCTCTGTACAAGAGACGTACTGGTTTATCTTCTTTGATATGTCAGGCTGTGTAGTGGAACCTGGGTAATAAACATTAAATCAGGTGATTTAAGTCTGCTTCATATTACTGTTTATGTGATTGTCTTTCTCCAGCCGTAATGAAAAGCTTCCGAAAGAATACTCTGACATAAACAGCAGAATTCACTAAAGTCTAAACTATTCACTAAATAGAAAGCAATAGTAAACCCTAAGCACAAACACATATTTCCCTATGCTAATATTACTCTAATATTAGTGTTACCTTATATATATAGAATTAATGTAAGTCCCCGAATCGAAATTTATCCGCACATAAGCACTCTATCCCATTATAAGGGAGGATATTTCTTTTCATTTACAGGACACATAAATCCAGCTTTCCGTCCAGTTTGGTAGCACACTAAATATAAAACCACTTTTCTACTATTTATATTGAGTGTCCAATCCTCCGTTGATTGTTTGATCTACAATCAAATTTGCCGTAAGTCCCCACATCAAACGTCTGTGAATTCACGTATTGTCAATTGCTCGTTTCTCTCCGTTGTTACGATGTTTCCCTGAGTTCCCCTTACGCTAATACTTCAAAGCATCCGACCCCGTTGATCGCTTTCTTCGTTCATTGCTCGTCGCACTTCAAAGAGATTACACCGTCTTTCGGTTCCCCGTTCCGATGTATTCGTGTCTCCCTCTTGTCGGCCGATACGAGCGGCAGCCACTGACCTCTGCGAGCACCTGTCCCTGATAATCGGTCTTCCATTTATCCTTCTCTCAGATTGAACGACTCGATTGTTAACCCTTCTCCTATATTGCCATTAATGTTACATTTAATTTTATCTGGGAATCACTAAACTATCATCATTCTGTGACACCAAGATATTCTTAGAACACGTCTATAACATTTATATTCAAATGCATTTATGCCCTGTTCATCTTGTTTAGTAAGTGTCCAGGTCTCATGGGGGTATGTTGCAATGGGAAAGATGCATGCTCTTAAAAATCTAATTTTTGTAGTTCTGTTTGTCCCACTCCATAATTTATTCAGTTGTTTTAGTCTTTGAAGAGCAATTGATAGTCGTCGTTGTGTCACCGTTTTTGGTAATCAATGACCCAAGATATTCAAAATTTTCCACCACCTCCATTTTTTTCTCATTAACATATGTTTCTTTCTCCATAGTACTTTTATCTGTATGCATTTTCTATGTTTTAGCTATGTTAAGATATAAGTTGTGATTTTCACTATTCAATTGGATTGAGGCTATTAGGTTTTCTATACCATTTTGTGTTGTGGAAAGCAACACTTTATCATCAGCATACCGAATCTCAGGTAAGTCATGACCACCGATATTTAAGGCATCATATAGCTCCCTGTTTATATCATCTCTTACATTTCTCATATTTTCGGCGTACAGGTTAAACAAAAGGGGGACAGCACACATCCCTGACGGACTCCTTGCTTAATGTCAAACCAATCTGATGTCTCTCCATCTATTCTAACCGCTGCATGTTGGACTAGATAGAGCATTCTTATGAGTTGTATTACATGTGATGTCCATATGATAGCCCATATTCCTCATGATTTCGCAAAGTTTCTGATGTTGTACACAGTCAAATGCCTTTGAATAATCCACAAAACATGAGAATAGGTTTACATTAAATTTTCTGCGCTTCTCTATTATTAAACGCATGTTGAGAATGTGATCGCTTGTTCCTCTTCCTTGTCTAAATCCAGCTTGAACAAAGTTAATTTCTTCTTCCATTTTCGTACAAAGTCTTCCCATTATGATTTTTAGTAGAATTTTACTTGCATGGTTGATCACAGCAACAGTTTTATAGTTGTGCATAATTTCAGGTTGCAATTTTTCTGGTATTGGAATGAAGATAGTTCTCTTCCAATCTGTTGGCCAAATACCATATTTCCATATCTTTTTTTACACAATGCGTGATAGATTTCTAATAGTATACTGAGAATATATATGGCCTTTTTTATGCTCTTTCGCTCTACACGCCATATTCTAGCCACTAAACTACTGCAACTTGCTATGAATAAGTGTATAATCTGTGAACAGCATAAGCTGTGAAATGTTTCGCTTCTGCTTCTTCTTTTCCTACTCACCCACACCCCCACATCTTCTTCTTCTTCTTCTTCTTCTTCTTCTTCTTCCTCCTCCTCCTCCTCCTCCTCCATCTCCTCTTCTTCTCCTTCTTCTCCTTCATTGTCTCATATCATGAAAACATGAATAAAAGACTGTGATGATCTCTGGTTTGTGCCTCAGGCACGCTAGTGTACAGCTAACATGTGCAAGCATATCTCCGACAGTTATGTTCTTACTGCCCCAGACATATTTACCGTACGTCTTTATCCACATAGCTTTCTGATTCATTAGATGATGCTGTGAGAAGGAAGCTGTTGGATCAAGATTTTTTGGATTTCTGTGTAAGCCCTTTAGAGATTCTCTCTTATTATTTATTTCATTGTTGTTGTTGTTGTTGTTGTTGTTGTTGTTGTTGTTGTTGTTGTTGTTGTTGTTGTTGTTGTTGTTGTTGTTGTTGTTGTTGTTGTTGTTGTTGTTGTTGTTTCCAGACTGATAAAACCGAAGACGCCTGACTAAATTAGAAACTGCTTGAAGTTTGAATAATAAAACATTGAAAATGAGACAATCCGGGCTAATGGCTATTGGAATATTGCTCTGAGGAAAATGCAAACAATACCACGTAAGCACAGAAAAATTATTGAGATTGTTCTACGAAAAAAAAAAAAGAATAAAATGAAGAAAGACAAATCGGAAATTGATTATAGAAATTAGACACAGACAGTCAAGAATATTTGAACATGTCATGAGATATATAAACTATAAAACTTAGTGATAACTGGCAAAATCGATGGGAAAAGAGCTAAGGGAAGGCAGAGTGACAAATACCTGGATGGCGTGGCCACATGGCATAATCCGGACAAGAACACAGACCTGATCCAAGGCTCTGGTAACCCTGTGAGATGGTGAACCTTGACCTCGGCTCACCAAGGCTCTGGTGACCCTGTGAGATGGCGAACCTTGACCTTGGCTCACCGGCATAGCACATGTTGATGATGGAGATGAATGATTAGTTAGACCAACTTGTGAACTGACCACTAACGTTAACCGCGCTAAAATAAATCATGTGATTGACTCTTTGTAAGCATGTCATCTAAATTAATGGGACGCAGAGGTGTTTCCAAGGCACCAGGGCCGGGTTATATACTGGCCAAGACCTATTGACGCGTCCTCGTCGAGCGTCCTGGGCAACAGGTCCCTTTGGGGTCCTGGCTAAAGTCAATAGGATCGCCGATTCCTCCGAAGTCAGAGAGTGTCTGCCTGTACGGCGAGGAACCACCAGTCTGCACACCAATAAGCCAGACATGGGACAACGGATACTCATGCAAACCTCAGGTCCTGTATGACATCACACTGATGTTGGACAACAGGATGTCTTCATCCGACATACAGGACTTCGCGTTGGAGCTCAAGCCAACGAACACAAGCAAGCAAGCAATCTAAATTAATCATGCTTTTGCTTGTAGCTGCAAATAGTACAGTCTATCTATCTATCTATCTATCTATCTATCTATCTATCTATCTATCTATCTATCTATCTATCTATCTATCTATATGTCTGTCTGTCTGTCTGTCTGTCTGTCTATCTATCTATCTAATCTATCTATATATCTATCTATCTATCTGTCTATCTATCTTTCTATCTATCTATCTATCTATCTATCTATCTATCTATCTATATGTCTGTCTGTCTGTCTGTCTGTCTGTCTGTATGTCTGTCTGTATGTCTGTCTGTCCATCTACCCATCTATCTATCCCATCTTATTATTCTAGAAGAACGTTCTTTCCTCTTATTTACTTTGGGGATGCCCAATGTGCAGTGACTTGGTTCGACATAGCATACCATAACACAACATTATGTAGTGATACCATTCGACATAGCATACCATAACACATCAACAACACTCCCGTGTGTTGCCGGGGCCCATAAGGGAAGCAAAGAATAGCAAACACTATTGCCTACCATGCATGTCGTAAGAGGCGACTTAGGAAGCTATGGTTCCGTCGCCCTGCTACTGAGTGAGTGCGTGGCCCGACACTGTAGCTGTGAGTTTCGTGTGAAATGCTTTTGAATCTGCCCGAGGTGTTTTGGAACGTGACTGCATGTTCGGAGCAATGGCAGCTGGCTATGTCCTAGAGTTAACTGGTTTTTGCCTTATGCAGAAATGTGTGGCTGCTGGGCTTCTGGTTGACTGCCACAACCATCGACGATGAACTGTATTTTCGTGGACTGTGTGGGTGAACATCTAGGAAAGATCCAGATGGGAAAATGACTGCCGATTCCATCAGAGACGAACTGGGTGTTTCTTGGGGTACTAGTATGTTGACATTCTGGCGGCGGCATTATGCACAGTGTATCTGTGCGGGCTGTTGTTTGTCGAGACTCCTCTTTTTCCACTTTTCACATTGGGCAGTGGGAAGCATTTTGTATGATATTCAATGACACAGGAACGGAGCATAATGGGGACGACCCGTTGCTGTGAAGTTGGAACCGCGACTAACTAACTAACTAACTAACTAACATATCAACATATCATAACATTGTGCAGTGATGCCGTTCGACATAGCATACCATAACATAATATTGTGTAGTGATGCCATTCGACATAACATACCATAACATTATGTAGTGATGCCATTCGACATAGCATACCATAACATAGCATAACATTGGATGGCTTGGTATTTCTGTTTTCTTTATTAATTCTCGTGTTTAAGGTTGGTTGGATTTTGCAGTCAAATTTGTTCTACGGAATGAGGAAGCCAGTCTCATACCAACCTTCCATCGTTGCCTTGTGCGACATGTATATCAGATTACAACGTGTTACTTTTCTTTGCTTCTCTAAAAGGTCCCAATAAAATGCGGGCTTAAACCTCGCCCCATACGATACACATGGTAGGTTATAGCCACGCTCTTCTTTGCTTCTCCTCTATGTTCCGGAAATACTCTATCTATTAGTTTTGTATATTATGCGTATAATTTAAGGGCGATTTTTTTTTTATCAATGTGATTATTCGGTGTCACACTCCAGGTAAGCACAAGTCAAGGAGCCTTTTATACATCTTGAGACGCGCTGGACATATGGTGCTAGACCCACATTGTGTACAGATCAATGGTAACTCGGTGTAAGATGTGAACAGTGTCCCACCGGTCACCTTCGCTTCCCACAACTGATCCTGCTGCCCATTTAAGACTGGTTCGACCTGTGAGTCCAGACCAATCTTCAATATTTAAGACTGGTTCGACCTGTGAGTCCAGACCAATCTTCAACATTTAAGACTGGTTCGACCTGTGAGTCCAGACCAATCTTCAACATTTAAGACTGGTTCGACCTGTGAGTCCAGACCAATCTTCAACATTTAAGACTGGTTCGACCTGTGAGTCCAGACCAATCTTCAACATTTAAGACTGGTTCGACCTGTGAGTCCAGACTAATCTTCAACATTTAAGACTGGTTCGACCTGTGAGTCCAGACCAATCTTCAACGTTCGAATGCTCCCCACAGTGATTTGAACCCATGACCACTGGCCCGGCACGCGAGCGTCTAGCCACTACGCTACTGCGGCTTCCGCGGTCTCAAAGACAAGACCAGTAAAGTGACACTCGGTGTGGGATCAGCCAGCGAGCCACAACATGCT
>JACEFZ010027294.1:0-40000 GCA_014155875.1 Cepaea nemoralis | reverse complement strand
TCTCTAATCAATTTACGAGTTTCATTTGTCTCATGTAGTACTTTGTCATTGGTTTTTCTATCTGTCCATGGTATTCTTTGCGATGATCATCTAATTCGTTTATTTCATTGCTCACTCAATGGCGTTCAGGTAACATATTTAAGGCTCAATGGGTTCTCCATTTAGTAATACAGTGCTCATACATGCCTATACAGTGTGTATTTTAATGACTGATGAGTTTTTTGAAAATATTGCCATTCCAAGTTTTCTATTTACCTGTTATGTTGCATGAACCCCACAGAGGGTAAATACAAAACTTGGAACGTTAATATTTTCAAAACCTCCACAGTCATTATAAATGCACCTTATATTTGGCAACATTAACCCCTGGCCCCACATTGTAACTGCACTTCCTCCTACCTCACAGTGGTGTGACGCCTATGAAACTCACATTTTACGGGCTTAAATGCACGCAGGAATAAGTTGTGGATCGTGTCCTCGCTTATTAAAAAACTGGTTTCTTCTAAGTGACAACAACT
Source organism: Cepaea nemoralis (assembly GCA_014155875.1). NCBI lineage: Eukaryota > Metazoa > Mollusca > Gastropoda > Stylommatophora > Helicidae > Cepaea > Cepaea nemoralis. Next base: position 39,482 of record JACEFZ010027294.1, on the reverse strand, counting down.
TTAGATTAGAGTTAAAAGCAATAACTGCCAGGTAGAGACAGCATCAATGACTTTGGAGGTTCCCCAGTACTCATTGATGCAGGTCATACAGGGGTCTAAAGGTCAGAGGATTGACTTCATTACATCGGGTTATCGCCCATAGGGCTCGACCTGCTGATAGAGTGGCACAACGCACGAATTCAGCAGCCCTAGCAACTTTCTCCAGGTGTCTCCGAAAACACATTTCACTCGTGAACCAGTGACGAAGTCCGGATCGAACCCACAATCTTCGGAGATCGAGGCAGGCGATTTAACTATTTCGCCACGGAGAGACACCCTCGTCCGCCCCACCCACCACCCCATCCCACCCAATCATAGCCTGTGTATAATGTTACAACATTTATTCGCCTTGTGTTCGTTGTTTGTATTTCGGCTTCCAGCTCAGACCTTCATTCCGACCAAGCACAAAATACACTTTAACGGATAAACAGAACAAAGCAGAGTGTGCGCTGAAGTTACCTGTGTTGACGCAATCAAATAGTCCTTTTTATAGCGCTATTTGTTCAGTGTGTTTATTTATGTTCAGTTTGTTCTGACCCAGCTTTAAAATCGTCTTTTACTCCTGATGAGGAATTAGATGTCAGAAGCCACGATAACTACGTTAACGGGAGACATAAAATCATAGGCTACACAAAGAACAATATAGAAACTTTTGGACGATCAGAATAAAGAACATAATGTCAATGGGCTTATTGTGTCTTTTTTTGGAATGGATTGGAACTTTATTGATCAGCCCTTGGCTCATTCCATCGATGTACATCAAACAAGTTCATCTCCAACACAGTCACAAGAGGTAAACGTGTTCATGGAGCTGGAGGTACACAAAATGCAGTGCAGACCTGATAAAACGAACTCACCTGGGACCCAAGAAATAGTTCTTCTTATCAGAAATTCCTCTTATACATAAGCGTATAGTAATGCATTTACAACGTTAAGTTTGTTGCATATCCTTTACAGGACATTGCAGTCAAAACCAGCATTTTCTGTTGTTGTGATCTCTTGGCAAATTTACGTTCAGTAGTTTGCCATTTTTTTCTGAACGGAATACAATATTGTTCTTCACAACAGAAATTCGCCACACCCAAGATCGCCTTAAGTGGTTTTCGCTGTATTTGCTCAATAGAATTCTTGGGTGGTGTATCTTTCAATGGAGGAAGACAAATGAGTCAAACATTATTAGGTGCATGAAGTCGTGGTGTGTAATTAGATCTATGCAATTTTCATCCCTTCCTACCATCTTCATCATCTTCTTAATGTAGTAGATAATTTGAAGAACATCGCCTTCATCATGGCCAACAAAAAAATGCTATGATAAATATAGAAATAAGAGATAAGTTCTTCTTCTTCACCTTCTTCTTCTTCTTCTTCTTCTTCTTCTGCGTTTATCTGGAGTGTTGTTTTTTTTTGTGTGATTTTTTTCGGACATAGTTGCGTTGTGCTAGTATACAGCAGAGCTACGACACATCCGACTTCTGCGGGCATTTGTTGACCGGGTTAACCTTATCAGATGTTTTGAAGGACGTTCGACTCTCACTGTTTTGGTGTCACCTACATCCCAGCTGGTCAAGTTAGAACGGCCGAATACATCACGATCAGCACTAAAGGGAACGCAGGGGCAGACCATGGGCATTCCCCGCCATCCAAGGAGGCTTCCATAATTGCAGAGCCGACACATAGCGATCTGGTACTGGGCTCGCCCAAGGAATCGTCACGTCCTGCACGAGGCTGCTTAGCCTCACTTTCGTATATTTGGCATTTTATTCACTGCAGGCCACTCCCCACGCAAACCAGGAGAGGTCAGTCTGCAGATGACACCAACTCAGCGAGCTTTCTGTTCGCACTTTCCACGAAATGGATTTGCTAGCGAAGCAATATTCCCATTCGTGCTTCTGGGTCGCTTTCTCGACTCTTACTGTTGTGGTGTTATCCCTATCCCAGCTGGCCCACCTAGAACAGCCGAAGGCACCCCGGTCGGTCCTCAAGGGAAGGCAGGGGCAGACCAAGGGCATTCCCCGCCATCTAAGGAGGCTTCCATAATTGCAGAGCCGACACATAGCGCTCTGGTACTGGGCTCACCCAAGGAGTTTTCACGTCCTGAACATGGCTGCTTGGTCTCACTTCCGTATATTGGGCCCCTGTTCACCAATGACTGCTCCTTCGAAGACCAGGAGGGACCAGTATGCAGATGACATCCACACAGCGAGCTTTCGCTTCGGACTTCCATATAATGGATTCGCTAGCCAAGCAATATTCCATTTCGTGCCAGTGGGACGCTTTTTCCACATTTGGTAGCTCGCTCAATGAGCTTTCGATACTGACTTTCCTCGTAATGGATTTGCTAGCCGAGAAGTATTCCATTATATATCACTGGTACGCTTTTCCGGGGATTTCGTAGGACGACCGACTCTTATTGTTGTGGTGTTATCCCCATCCCAGCTGGTCCATTTAGAACAGCTGGAGACGTAGCGGTCATCCCTCAAGAGAAGACAGGGGCAGGCGATGTGCATTCCCCTAAAACAGACTTCCATAGTTGCAGAGCCGACACATAGCGCTCCGGTACTAGGCTCACACAAGGCTGCTTAGCCTCACTTCTGTATATTGGACCTCTTGTCCACCACAGGCTGTTCCTCTGGAAACCAAGAGATATCAGTCTGCAGATGACATCCACACAGGAAGCTTTAATTCTCACTTTCCACTAATGGCTTTGCTAGCCAAGCAAATAAGAGATACATGTGTGAAGGCAAAAGAAAGTTGGTTAAATGGACAGCGCAAGAAAATTAAATTAAATTCTATTACAGATGCAAAAAATATTCACAGGCAAATCAGTTAGCTCAGGGGCAGGAAAATAAGAGTAAATGCATGGTATTTGAAATCATAAAAGGAAAGATATTATTGGAGAAAAGTGCTATAAAGAAGGGGTGGAATGAATATATAAAAGAATTATATGACGGAGATAGGGAAGAATTAACAGATGAAAGTAACATAGAAGGTCCACCTATTCTAAAAGAAGAAGTCCCTGACGCTGTCAATCGTATGAAGAAATTTATATAAAAAATATATGATGGAATCACAATAGAAGAATTAGCAGTAATGGGAGAATTTGAAGTAGATATATTAACCAAAATGTTGAATGATATTTACAGCAGTGGATATTTACCGAGTGATAGGCTGAAATATGTATTTATACCTATACCAAAAAGACCAGGAGGAATTGAAAGAGAAGATTTTTGTACAATTAACCTTATAGACCATGTCACTAAGCTTCTACTTAAAATTATACTAAGAAGAACAAGAAAGAAATAACAATGGAAATTGATGAAGAACAGTATGGATTTGTGGACGAAAAGGGTACAAACAATGCAATATATATACATTACGGACACTAATAGAAAGATCAATAGAGACATAAAGACACGTATTTGTGCTTCGTAGATTATATATACCAAGGCATTTGATAAAGTAAACCATCGTCCTCATCATATGCCAAGCCGATAAGCGTGGGCGGTCACGTTTCGCCATCTCACTCGATCACCAGAGTCGTGGATCAGCTCAGTGTTCCTGTCTCGGCCATGCCACGTGGCCAATACCTGGATGATTCGACCACGTGGCATGGCCGAGACCAGAACACTGAGCAGATTCGCGATTCTGGTGATCGAGTGAGATGGCGAAACATAACAGCCCACGCTTATCGGCAAGTAAAACTAGACAAACTGATTAAAATGTTGCAACAACTTACCAAACTATGTCATAGCCTAGACTATGTAACACCCCCGATTTTAATTCATAAAACAATGAACTGGACTCCCCGATCGACCAGTCTACAATGGTTAACAGAATATGTCTTGGAAAGTAAAGGTAGTCTTCGTGCCGATTGGTCTCAAACATTTCTGTATACCACCATATGCGCTTTGCGACTGAAGGCGTGTAAACTATATACAGTATATGTATTGTATACTGTTCAGGGCGCCTTAAGCAAGGTCAGAAGAAGAAAACTAACTTCCTCCCGCAGGAGACAAGAAAGATGGTTGCAACCACCATGGTGGTACGGTGAGGTCGAGAGCGCATGGCTGGGAAAGAGGCAGGCTGTCAAAGACTGGCAAAAAGCCAGAAAGGCTAACACGGCACAGGGTGAATTGGCGAACTAAGGTCCATAGGCGCCTCCATAAAAGCATGAATTGTGCTGCACAACGTAGGGGTATTCCAGACTTTCAAGGCACAGACCTCACATGGAAAAAGTCGGACGCGGATAAAGGGAAGCCCTTCCCCCCCCCCCCTTTTTACACTCTACATAGAGCAGACTGATCAGAAAGACGAGCCCGCCAGCCAAATGACCACAACGACACTCTCTCAGTTGTGCGAGGAAGCCGGGACGGGCGAAGAATATATAATCCCTGCTGAAGCATTACGCGCAATGCTCAAGAAATCACCCAAAACAGCACCAGGCTTAGACGGCGTCCGATATGGAGACCTACAGACGATGTCAGATGATGACATGGAATAAATGGCCAGAGAATTGCCATAGAGGAAAGCAACGGCAAACTACCTCTTTAAAACTGCCTAGTACATTATAATTCGCCTACAGACTTGATCATGGCAAGACAAGGACAGAGACATTAAAATTAGCAACATGGAATGTTAGGACGTTACACGACGACGACAAATTAGAGAACATAAAACAAGAACTGGAAAGAGAAAAAATTAATATTTTAGGGATGTGCGAAACGAGATGGATAGGACAAGGCATCAAGATAGATGAAGATTTTAAGATTATTTATTCTGGAGGTGAAGACCGACAAAGGGGAGAGGCTAATTTTGGACCGGAAAACATCAAAATCTGTTCAAGGATATTGGGCCGTGTCGGACAGAGTTCTACTAGTTAAATTAAGTGGCAGACCTTTAAACATAAATGTTATTCAAGTATATGCCTCAACAGGAGAATCCAGTGAAGATAGTGTAGAGGAATTTTATAATGACATAGAGTCTGCCTTAAAGAAATGTAAAAATTCAGAAATAAACATCATATTAGGGGACTTCAATGCAAAAGTAGGAAATCAAGGTGATAGATACACAGTAGGAAACTATGGTTTAGGAGAGAGAAATGAAAGAGGATACAGACTCGTAGAGTGGGCAAAAGAACAGGAAATGATTGTAGGAAACACCTGGTTTAAGCAACACCCTAGAAGATTATGGACATGGAGGAGTCCTGATAACAGGATTAGAAACCAGATTGACTATATTCTGATTAGCAGAAGATTTAGAAACGCGTTAACAATAGCAAAAACAGTTCCCAGTGCTGATTGTTATAGTGACCACAGATTACTTACAAGAACATTGAAGATAAAGTTGAAGAAAGTCAAGTATATAACAGGAAACACTAAATATGATTTGTGTACATTGAGTAATGACAAGGAAATACAAAACAAATTCAACATGGAAGTACAGAACAGATTTGATATATTGTCTGATCTAGGGATCCTATTCCAGGATGTGGATGATCAATGGGAAATGTTGAAGAATTCAATCAGTTTGGCTGCAGAATCAACTATTCCAAAATTAAAGAAGGTGGGTCGTAAGGAATGGATGACTGAAGAAATTGTAAACCTAATGGAAACAAGAAGACTCAACAAAAATAATTCTGCTAAATATGAAGAAATCCACAGACAAGTCAGAATATTATGTAAGGATGCAAAAGAAGCATGGCTTGAGGAAAAGTGCTTAGAAATTGAAAAACAACACAACAGTCAAAATACCAAATTAGTGCACAAAAGAATTCAGGAACTTACTAATAAAAGAACAAGTACATCAACAGGCTGTCTAAAAACTAAAGATGGCAAAATCATAATAGAAAAAGATCAGATTATACATGAATGGACAGATTATGTGAAAAACCTTTACGAGGATAACAGAGAGGAACAGTAATAATGAAGGACCACCAATTTTGAAGATGGAGTTTCGAAATATTTTTAAGCATATGAAAGCTGGCAAGGCACCCGGTGCAGATAATATCACAACAGAAATGATTAAAGCTTTAGAAGAATATGGACTAGATATTATATGATACTGGAGATATACCATCTGAATTATGTAACTGTATTTATTGCAATCCCAAAGAAATCAGGAGCCTTGGAATGTGATCAACATAGAACAGTTAGTATAATGAGTCACATCACAAAGATTTTGCTACGAATTATCATGCAAAGAGTGAGGAAGAAATTACAACCTGAAATAGAGGAAGAACAATGCGGGTTTGTAGAAGGAAAGGGTACAGTAAATGCTGTGTATATGCTGCGAACAGTTATTGAACGTGCTATAGAAGTAAACAAGGATATACATCTTTGCTTTATTGACTACACAAAAGCTTTTGATAGAGTTAGACATGTCAACATGGTGGATATGCTTGCAGATCTACAAATTGATGGGAAAGACATTAGACTTATAAAAAACATATATTGGAAACAACAAGCTGCCATAAGGATTGATAATGAAGTGGGACAATATCAGCCTATTAAGAGAGGTGTTAGGCAGGGATGTGTAATGTCTCCAGATCTTTTTTCCCTGTACAGTGAAAATATTTTCAGAAATGTAGAAGATATAAATGGAATCAGCATTGGAGGACGAAACATCAATAACATTAGATATGCAGATGATACAGTATTGATTGCAGACAATGCGCAGGATCTGCAACAATTAGTAGATGCGGTTGTTGTACACAGTGAGCAGCTGGGGTTAGAATTAAATTGTAAAAAGACACAGGTTATGGTCGTCACTAGGAAGAACGAAGTACCACAATGTAATATACAAGTAAATGGGAATATTCTTCAACAAGTGAATCGATACAATTATCTCGGAACAGTCATAACATCTGATGGGAGATGCCTTGAAGAGATTAGAACAAGAATCGCCATGGCGAAAGTAGCCTTTAGCAAGATGAAAAACATTCTGACCAATAAAAAGATGTCAATTGAAACGAGAAAAAGAGTGTTGAGGGGATACATAGAGCCTGTTCTTTTGTATGGATATGAAACTTGGACAACGTGCAGTCACGCTGAAAAACATCTGATTGCTGCAGAAATGTAGTTTCTGAGGAAAATGCAAAGAATACCATGAGCAGAAAGAAAAACCAATGACCAAGTACTGCAGGAGACAAATGAAACTCGTAAATTGATTAGAGAAATTAGACGTAGACAATCAAAATTTTTTGACATGGTATGAGAAGAAATAGATTGGAGAACTTAGTGACAACTGACAAGATCGAAGGGAACAGACCAAGAGGAAGACCGAGAGGAAAATACCTGGATGGCTTGGCCACATGGCATTGACGAGACAGGAACACTGAGCTGATCCACGACTCTGGTGATCGAGTGAAATGGCGAGTCATGACCGCCCACACATTCCGGCAAAGGCACATGATTGATTGATTGATCCAAAGGGGCCTGGTCAAAGGGGAATGGCTACACAACTACTTGTTACCACTGCCAACACCTAACAAAGACCATTCCAAGAATATGCGGCTACAGAATCATTACGATGCAGAACACTGCTGGCAAGCTACTGGAGAAAATTGTAGCACACAGACTTGCTGGTGACTTGGAACAACTCGACTGCCGACTGCCCACACTTGGAGGATACAGATGCAATAAAGAGTCATGGCTGAATGTGGCGGTCTTTGCTCAGGACGTTTATGGAGGGTTTCAGAGCAGAGAAGAAACGTGTACGGCTGCCATAGACTTGGAGGACGCATACAATAAAGTATCCTTCGAGCACTTGATGCAAACCCTCCTCAGACTTAAAGTGCATCCTCACCTTATACGATGGATAGCTGCAATCCTGTTCCAGAGGAAGGTGGTACTAAGATGCGGGAGTTGGTCTTCTGAGCCGATAACGATATGTCCAGGGTTGCCGCAGGGTTCACCACTGTCACCAACCAGTACTATTCATCGCGTATACGGTGCCGATCATTGAACAACAGTTGGACGGGAGGGGTATTTGCTAACGACATTCTTGTTTATCGACAGGGTCGAGATAGACAGGCAGTTGCCAATGGTATGCAGGGCGAACTAGATCGAATTTCCTCATGGTGTGCTGATGCCGGCGCCCTTGTCAACCCTGCAAAGGCAACGGTTACATGGTTCTCACTAAACAACCATATTGTGAAAACAGACCTGCCGGCAGTGAGAATGGATGGGAGTATTTTGAGTAGAACCCAGTCGATGACATATCTTGGCGTGAGGTTTGATCGTAGTCTGTCATTCGGAGATCATGTTAATTATGTCATAACGAAAGCTCGAAAAGGTTTGTCGGCAATAAGAGTCATGGCAACTGCCAATATTGAGCAAACACTGTTAATACTTTTATTCCAAGGACTGGTACTTTCACCAACCGAGTATGCCCTGGCCACCCTCACTGTCAGTCCTACACAGTTTGGAAGACTTGGAAAGGTACAAAACGAAGCCATGCGCATCATTTTGGGCTTCACGAGAGACACTAGCTGTGTAGTAATGAGATACCTCTTGACTTCCCGACCATGAACCACATGATCAAGATTTGGAGAGCTCGTGTATACTGTCACAAAATGAAACCGTGTGTTTATCCGGTTGATTATTACTATTTTCGGATTAAGCGGACGATCGACCAGCGACATCTATTTGTACTAACAGAGTAAACACAGTTGTACAGGTTACATCGTGTCAGCCCATAAACACATTTGGTGGTGAGGGAGAAGGATATGGAATGGTTCCGTTTGTCATCTATACTGCCGGACATCAGACGGAAATGGCTGCTGGGATTGTCACCACGGAACAGAAGAGTGACAAGTTTGTCAACATTTGAATGCAGATGGAAGCCGTGAGATCACAGGGGCAGATGTAAAACGGAAGTACCTAGTACGGAAAACAGTGCATCTGTCAATTCTTGGTTTCCGGAACATCAAGATGATTGGCAGCTTGGTATCGAAACTCTTTGTTGGGAGTTTACAGAAACTAGCTGGCTTGTTTTGAGAATCTAGGCAATTACTGACAACTTTGACAGGATTTAAGCCAGGAAAATAGTTCTTGACAGGGGATGATTTGCCACTGTGCCACCTGTGTGGGGGAGTAAAGGATAACGTCACGTGGACAACTTTGGTAGTTTGCCATATAAACTCGAGTTGAGATCAACTAGGGTGGACTTGAATAATGCTCTAGACAGAGTGCAGGGCACTGCAGTGCCAGTGGAAATAATATCTACCGTGTGTTAATTAGTGACTTAATTTTACACGTGCCTATATGGCAGATGTAGATATGATTTATAGGACTGCAGTAGTGCCATTTAAGGTATAACTTATTATAATATATTCGTTATAATTACTATAGACTGTGGCCTTGTTAAACTATAGTGTGATGATTAGCACTGTTAGTGGAAACTAGCTAGAGTAGTGAAGTGATACTTGGCTCTGTTAGCTAGAATAGATTAGTGAAGTGTTGATAAGCTTTACTAGTTGAGTAATGAGGGATAATTGGGATCTTCCCGTAGGTGTCCCTGGTGGGCGGGGTTCCGCATTCTGTTTGGTGATTTTTTCTTTGTCATAGCCTGATTCGACTCTAGGTGGGTAGCTAATCTGCTCTATGACTAAGTCTAGTTAGCTAAAGATCAGTAAGCAAGGTGATAGGCTTACACTCAGCCAAAAGGATCAGTGACTAGTACTATCACCAGATGTGTTGTTTCTATCCTAGGTTCCCTACCAGATCCAAGGAAACTCAACAAGTTTTTAAAAAAAACCCATTCGGAAGAACACCCGTTCAACCATCAATAAAGTGCAGACAGAACGTAACTGAAAGCTAAAAGCAGGTTGATTCACCAAAGTGAGTGATGCGTACTGATGCACCACACATCATCAGACAGTGGTGGCGGGCTGAAGACATTGGGTCTAATAGTTACCTAGAGTTATATAATCTCGTGTAATAGAACACATGACATTATATGTGAGGCTGGATAGACACGAGTGAGGATCAATCCAGTACAGTAACAATTAACATTAGTAAGTAGCCCTTATGAACTGAGTGGTTCGATGTGCAACGAGGATGATCTGTCGACTAACTAACTAACTAACTAACTGCGTACACACTGCAAAAGACTTGTGCAGTTTGTTTAGGAACATTAGGAACGGACATTGTGTAGAGTGCAACCGGTCCATGATTAACTGTTAATACCACCGGTGTCTATTTCGGATGTTCATGAAATTGGATTACCAGAGGTCTACAGAGGCAAAGCATTATCCGGCAAGATGGTTCCGGCAACGGGTGAGACGTACTTGTTCTGACGTAACGTGCTGTGGTCTATCTTTGCTGTGATCAGCTGACTGAGTTGATGTCTGAGAGACAGAGTCTACACACTTTATAGAACACGTCACACATTTTCTTCGCATACACGTCTCATACACGTTACACTTTTATTTTAATAAATTAATCTTTATTAATTTCTAGAAGCAAGAGTTGTTGAGTATGTTGCGTTGGGGAAGGATGAGAAGGGGGCATAGTACGACAGTGTGAGAGTGATAGGAAAAGGTGTCCATAGGCTGATGGAGTGTGTTGGACGGAAGCTGGTGGATTCTCCAGAATATTGAGAGGGAAAAAAAAAATATTATAATGTGGGTGTCGGATCTCCTCACTCCAGGGACGACACTTTAAAGGAGGACGCGACATATACTTAAAAATAAGTGCAGATGGGCAGCACCCTCTGCATGAGGATATATTCAGAGAAAAGATCAACAGGCTAAATAGGGACACGTCATGGATGGGTCGGGAGGAAGATGTCATTAGACAGGTCTGCAGTACTACCAATATCAACCCCGGCAAGAAATGGGTGCCTGCCTCCAGCTTTTAAATGCACCTTCTCCTGCATTATCACACTCGTCAGACGGTGCAGAGAGCAGAACCCTGCCGCTGTCAATGCAGAGGTCAACGCGCTCATCTATGAACACTCAGACAACCCCGAAGTGCTCATCTATACAGATGGATCTGTTGTAAAGCAGCAGAGAAGTGCGTGGGCATTTACAGCCCGTTCAGCGGGCCGAACCGTTCAAGAATCCAGTGGTGCCCACTCTATGACCATGAGCAGCATGACGATGGAGGTGATGGCAGTTACACAGGCTATCATATGGCTAGAATCACAGCATTATACCAACGTGTGCGTACTAAGTGATTCAATGAGCAAGATTCGGAAGGTCGAAGCTGGATCTGTACGTAGACAGTAGACTGATTTGCTGCGGAAGTCTGTTGTCCGTAAGGTCACCTTCAACTTTGTCCCGGGACAAGCGAGAGTCGAGGGAAATTAACGCGCTGATAAACTGGCTGGCTCTGCACCCCCTGCAGATGGCCAGCCCATGGATCGCGCCGGTGTTATTAACATCCTTAAAGAGATGTCGAGAACAGAGAACTTTGACGTCAGTGAATCCACATCGTTGTCGAGGGTGAAAGACTTGGGAATAAGAATTGGCACCGCCAGACACGATAGGAACATCGGGAAAACGAGGGGCCTCGTCAACCAACACAGAACTGGCATTATGAGCCACCGGATGCTGATGCATATGCTGGGGGAGGAGGATCTGAGCACCTATGGACCTGTCCGGAGTGCAGTGACGATACCCCAACTGATAACTGATGTGTGTGTGTGTGTGAATGTGTGTAATTGAGTGTATGTGTTATGAATTAGTCGTTTGTGTGTTATTTAGTATGTGTTGTGTGTGTTTTTGCGGATGTATGTGCGTGTTTATGAGTGTCTATACGTGTGTGTGTGAGAGTGTGTGTGTGAGTGTGTGTGTGGGTGTGTTGTGTCTGTGTGTGCGCGCGCGCAGGTTGTTGAAAGAGATCTTATTAGGCAGAAATGTCAAGAGATCACACCAAAAAGGCAACACAATCCCCCAGTACCGCCTCTGTTGCACATCTGGCGTCGTGTAAACTAATCCGATTCATCAATCTCGGAAAATACGTCTTGGAAAAAAAAACCTCAACTAGCGGAATGCAGGGTAAAATCACACAGGCGCCACAAGTAACGCCTGTACATAAACTGCCCGCTCTGGCATGTGCCAAGCTAAATTGTCCCCCTGGCATGCGTCAAGCTAACCTGTCATTTAGAAACCACACTGAGATCCTGGACGTGTCAATAGTGTCGAGGCTGGAATTAAAAATATCGAACAAGTAAAATCAATGACATATATTGGGCGTGAGCTTTTGATGTGCAGTTGTCGCTAGGATTCATTCCAGTGTTAGTGTCGAGTTACTAATGAAAACATTGATTCTCCTACATTCACCCTGAATCCACATGCAGGTACGTCCTTGGAGTCAGAACAATGGATGACGCAGCCTGCTGCAATCTGGACACTGTGGAAACAATCCATGGGCTAGCATTCATCAGCCGACGCCGTACATGTCAGAGATGCTAGAATCTAACAAGAGAATCATTAAACAGGCAGCTGTGGGAGTACAATGGCTAGATGGCTTGTCTACTTGCACGCTAGTCTTGAGTTCGAAAACACATCAATTTGGGTACAGTTTACATTTGTCTGTCATTCTATCTGTCTGCCTGTCTGTCTGTCTGTCTGCCTGGCCTGCCTGCCTGTGTGAGTGTGTGCGATCGTGCATGTGTGTATGTGTGTGTGTATGTTGATAGTTATAATCTGCGGTTGTTGACCCCGTACATTAACATTAACCAGGCTGTTTAGCTTGAATAATAAACGTTTGGGACAAATTTGTACCACCATATAACAATCTACAGCAATCCATCTACAGCAGACAGTTTATCTCATCCAGAGAGCAGCTCCGCTGAGCGAACGTCGTCAATTATTCCGTGATATAGAGGGACTGAAATCCCATTGGCCTACTCGGTTATATTAGAAATCAAATAAGGATGGTTGTACGGTGCCGACAATTGACATCTCTTCCATAGTATGTAGGGATGATATATAGACAACAATATGTCGCCTGACTGCAGGCCTTCCCTCCTATGACTTGTTCCAATAATGCAAGCTATTGTGTGATACGTAAGCACGCGCACACGAACATGTATATATAAACACATACATATATATATATAATTACTGGTATCATGAAGGTAATAGACTGCAATGGCTGGGGCATACAGAAAGAGTGGAATATAATAGGGAAACAAACTCGCTTACACTCAGGAAATAAATGATCGCAGACCCCGAGTAGACCAAGAATACGATGGAGAGATAATATACATACAGAACTACAAGCACTTGGAATCAGTGGCTGGCAAGAGAAGGTCAACCAGAGAGACGAATGGAGACGGTTTTTATCTGCAGTAAAGTACCTCAATGGCTCGAAATGCTGAAGAAGAAGAAGAAGAAGAAGAAGAAGAAGAAGAAGAGAAGAAGAGAAGAAGAAGAAGAAGAAGAAGAAGAAGATATATATATAAATATATATATATATATATAATATATATATATATATATATATTATATATATATATATATATATATATATATATATATGTGTGGGTGTGGTAGAAATCAATCAATCAATCATATATATATATATGTGTGTGTGTGTGAATCAATCAATCAATCATATAAATATGTATAATTATATATATATATATATATATATATATATATAGTATATATATATAGTTTCTTTGGTCCTGGGCACGTCACAGTCATGTATGTGTATAGGTTATTGTGTTGAGCGAATCGAGGCACTTCTATACAAATGCAGGCTTAACGCAGGCCGAAGGACGTTTAGCTTGAATAATAAACGTTTGGAAAAATTGTACCACCATATAACAATCTACAGCAATCTATCTCAACAATCTGTAATATTCTACCGCCATTTTTGTTTGATATAATATGGTTTCTCAGCAAGTACGTAATCAACAAAAACATAAATTGAAAATGGTAAGCCTTAAACTGATACAATAACAAGTGACATATTGGAGATGCTACAAGTCCTTCATCGGCACACCAAAACAGGAAGAAGAAAAAAACACTGATATAATTACATTTACAGTTAGTTGAGGTCCACAACTGCACAAAAGGCAAACTATTCCACAAGATCAGCTGCAGTAAGTGAGTAGTTGGTGAAGTCATCTAAGACGAATAGGTGTGGAAGTGGGATGGATAAAAAGCTATATATAAGGGGGAAAAACAAATTGGATTACCACCGATTAAAGAAAGGGATGATAGACAAAAGAATAACAAGATAATATTTCAAAACATAACGTCCTAGAGATGGTGCCTAAATCTTCGGCCAAACTTAAGTTTATTTCAGCAATGTATTTCATACCCTTCCGCTACATATGACGACATAACTGACACTGCGGCTAGTACCGGAGAACCCCTGACGGATGTGGACAGTACATTGTAGAATGCCACCCTCGATGTCCGAAGCTCAAAGAGATAGGCTGACACCTAGGTCTAAGTTAGACAATTCACGGTAATCTGGACTGAAATCTGAAATCTGTTTGATGTAACCTGTCCTGACTAGTACGTAATGAAGATATGATTGTGCTTGATGCAATAAGGGGAGAGGTGGGGAACTGGGGAAAACGAGTGCTTGGATCCGCACTGGTGTAGGAAAGGCGCCTGAAGAGAACATTTTTATAAACATGTTGCCGCGGGTGATAAATAGGAGAAGCTGGGTTTGCTGTTCTGCTATTTCAGCTTAAAACGAGAGCCTGACGCGACGGAGCGGCGAAAGATGTGATAAATCTCTCAGATAGTCGCGAAATTGGACGGCATTAGCGTGCTCAATAATGGAATCGACGGTATCCTGACAAAGCATATACCTATACGAATAAATGGTTCGGTAAGCTGAGTTGGGGTTGATGTACGAGGGAAATATCGATGTTAATACGAATGTCGTATAGTTTAAACCCCAAAAAAGTGCAGATGGGCAGCCCCTCTGCATGAGGATATATTCAAGAAAAGATCAACAGGCTAAATAGGGACACGTCATGGATGGGTCGGGGGAAGATGTCATTAGACAGGTCTGCAGTACTTACCAATATCAACCCCGGCAAGAAATGGGTGCCTGCCTCCAGCTTTTAAATGCACCTTCTCCTGCATTATCCCACTCGTCAAGACGGTGCAGAGAGCAGAAACCCTGCCGCTGTCAATGCAGAAGGTCAACGCGCTCATCTATGAACACTCAGACAACCCCGAAGTGCTCATCTATACAGATGGATCTGTTGTAAAGCAGCAGAGAAGTGCCGTGGGCATTTACAGCCCCGTTCAGGCGGCTCGAACCGTTCAGAATCAGTGGTGCCCACTCTATGACCATCGAGCAGCAATGACGATGGAGGTGATGGCAGTAACACAAGCATTCATATGGCTAGAATCACAGCATTATACAACATGTGTGTACTAAGTGATTCAATGAGCAAGATTCGGAAGGTCGATGCTGGATCTGTACGTAGACAGTAAACTGATTTGCTGCGGAGTCAGTTGTCCGTAAGGTCACCTTCACTTCGTCCGGGACATGCGGAGTCGAGGGAAATGAACGAGCTGATAAACTGCTGGCTCTGCACCCCCTGCAGATGGCCAGCCATGGATCGCGCCGATGTTATTAACATCCTTAAAGAGATGTCGAGAACAGAGGACTTTGACGTCAGTGAATCACATCGTGTCCAGGATGAAAGACTTGGGAATAAGAATTGGCACCGGCCAGACACGAGAGGTACATCGGGAAAACGAGGGGCCTCGTCAACCAACACAGAACTGGCACTATGAGCCACCGATGCTGATGCATATGCTGGGGGGAGGAGGATCTGAGCACCTATGGACCTGTCCGGAGTGCAGTGACGATACCCCAACTGATAACTGATGTGTGTGTGTGTGTGAATGTGTGTAATTGAGTGTATGTGTTTTATGAATTAGTCGTTTTGTGTGTTTATTTAGTATGTGTTTTGTGTGTGTTTGCGGATGTATGTGCGTGTTTATGAGTGTCTATACGTGTGTGTGTGAGAGTGTGTGTGTGATGTTGTGTGTGTGGTGTGTGTGTGTGTGTGTGTGCGCGCGCAGGTTGTTGAAAGAGATCTTATGGCAGAAATGTCAAGAGATCACACCAAAAAGGCAACACAATCCCCCAGTACCGCCTCTGTTGCACATCTGGCGTCGTGTAAACTAATCCGATTCATCAATCTCGGAAAATACGTCTTGGAAAAAAAAAACCTCAACTAGCGGAATGCAGGGTAAATCACACAGGCGCCACCAAGTAACGCCTGTACATAAACTGCCCGCTCTGGCATGTGCCAAGCTAAATTGTCCCCCTGGGCATGCGTCAAGCTAACCTGTCATTTAGAAACCACACTGAGATCCTGGACGTGTCAATAGTGTCGAGGCTGGAATTAAAAATATCGAACAAGTAAAATCAATGACATATATTGGGCGTGAGCTTTTGATGTGCAGTTGTCGCTAGGATTCATTCCAGTGTTAGTGTCGAGTTACTAATGAAAACATTGATTCACCTACATTCACCCTGAATCCACATGCTTGAACGTCCTTGGAGTCAGAACAATGGATGACGCAGCCTGCTGCAATCTGACACTGTGGAAACAATCCATGGGCTAGCATTCATCAGCCGACGCCGTACATGTCAGAGATGCTAGAATCTAACAAGAGAATCATTAAAACAGGCAGCTGTGGGAGTACAATGGCTAGATGGCTTGTCTACTTGCACGCTAGTCTTGAGTTCGAAAACACATCAAATTTGGGTACAGTTTACATTTGTCTGTCATCTTCTGTCTGACTGTCTGTCTGCCTGTCCTGCCTGCCTGCCTGCCTGTGTGAGTGTTGTGCGATCGTGCATGTGTGTATGTGGTGTTGTATGTTGATAGTTTATAATCTTCGGTTGTTGACCCGTACATTAACATTAACCGGCTGTTTTAGCTTTAATAATAACGTTTGGACAAATTGTACCACCATATAACAATCTACAGCAATCCATCTACAGCAGACAGTTTATCTCATCCAGAGAGCAGCTCCGCTGAGCGAACGTGTCAATTATTCCGTGATATAGAGGGAATGAAATCCCATTGGCCTACTCGGTTATATTAGAAATTCAAATAAGGATGGGTTGTACGGTGCCGACAATTGACATCTCTTCCATAGTATGTAGGGATGTATATAGACAACAATATGTCGCCTGACTGCAGGCCTTCCCTCCTATGACTTGTTCCAATAATGCAAACTATTGTGTGATACGTAAGCACGCGCACACGAACATGTATATATATAATACATACCTATATATATATATATTACTGGTATCATGAAGGCTAATAGACTGCAATGGCTGGGGCATACAGAAAGAGTGGAATATAATAGGGAAACAAAACTCGCTTACACTCAGGAAATAAATGATCGCAGACCCCGAGGTAGACCAAGAATACGATGGAGAGATAAATACATACAGAACTACAAGCCTTGGAATCAGTGACTGGCAAGAGAAGGTCAACCAGAGACACGAATGGAGACGGTTTTTTATCTGCAGTAAAGTACCTCAATGGCTCGAAATGCTGAAGAAGAAGAAGAAGAAGAAGAAGAAGAAGAAGAAGAAAGAAGAAGAAGAAGAAGAAGAAAAGAAGACGAATATATATATATATATATATATATATATATATATATATATATATATATTATTATATATATATATATATATATATATATATATATATATATATATGTATATGTATATATGAAATCATCAATCAATCATATATATATAATAGTATATATATATGTATGAAATCAATCAATCAATCATATATATAATATATATATATATAATATATATATTATATATATATATATATATATATATATATTTATTTGTCTTTGGTCCTGGGCACGTCTCCAGTCATGTATGTGTATAGGTTATTGTGTTGAGCGAATCGAGGCACTTCTATAAAAATGCAGGCTGCAGGCCGAAGGACGTTTTTAGCTTGAATAATAAACGTTTGGAAAAATTGTACCACCATATAACAAATCTACAGCAATCTATCTCAACAATCTGTAATATTCTACCGCCATTTTTGTTTGATATAATATGGTTTCTCAGCAAGTACGTAATCAACAAAACATAATTGAAAATGGTAAGCCTTAAACTGATACAATAACAAGTTACATATTGGAGATGCTACAAGTCCTTCATCGGCACACCAAAACAGGAAGGAAAAAAAACACTCATATAAACATTAAATTTTACAGTTAGTTGAGGTCCACAACTGCACAAAAGGCAAACTATTCCACAAGATCAGCTGCCAGTAAGTGAGTAGTTGGTGAAGTCATCTAAGACGAAATAGGTGTGGAAGTGGGATGGATAAAAAGTCTATTATAGGGGAAAACAATTGGGATTACCACCGATTAAAGAAAGGAATGATAGACAAAATAATAACAAGATAAATATTTCAAACATAACGTCCTAGAGATGGTGCCTAAATCTTTCGGCCAAACTTAAGTTTATTTCAGCAATGTATTTCATACCCTTCCGCTTACATATGACGACATAACTGACACTGCGGCTAGTACCGGAGAACCCCTGACGGATGTGGACAGTTACATTGTAGAATGCCACCCTCGATGTCCGAAGCTCAAAGAGATAGGCCTGACACCTAGGTCTAAGTTAGACAATTCACGGTAATCTGGACTGAAATCTGAAATCTGTTTGATGTAACCTGCTCTTGACTAGTACGTAATGAAGATTATGATTGTGCTTGTATGCCAATAAGGGGAGAGGTGGGGAACTCGGGGAAAACGAGTGCTTGGATCCGCACTGGTGTAGGAAAGGCGCCTGAAGAGAACATTTTTAATAACAATGTTGCCGCGGTGATAAATAGGAGAAAGGCTGGGTTTGCTGTTCTGCTATTTCAGCTTAAAAACGAGAGCCTGACGCGACGGAGCGGCGAAAGATTGCTGATAAAATCTCTTCAAGATAGTCGCGAAATTGGAAAAACGGCATTTAGCGTGCTCAATAATGGAATTCGACGTTATCCTGACAAAGCATATACCTATACGAGTAAATGGTTTCGGTAAGCTTGATGTTGGGGTTGATGTACGAGAAAATCGCGATGAAGATCTGAAGTTCACACAAGGGCATGTCATAAGCACCAATACAGCCATTAATGTACTCGTATATTGTTTATATAGTAGAAGTTCTAGACAGTCCACGATAATTACTGGTATATCGATTACATACTAGAAGTTCTAGACAGTCCACGATTAGATTACTGGTATACGATTACATACTAGAAGTTTTCTAGATAGGCCACGATAATTGCTGGTATATCGATTACATACTAGAAGTTCTAGACAGTCCACGATAATTACTGGTATATCGATTACATACTAGAAGTTCTAGATAGGCCATGATAATTGCTGGTATATTGATCACATACTAAGAAGTTCTAGACAGTCCACGATAAGTACTGGTATATTCGATTACATACTAGAAGTTCTAGACAGTCCACGATAATTACTGGTATATCGATTACATACTAGAAGTTCTAGACAGTCCACGATAATTACTGGTATATCGATACATACTAGAAGTTCTAGACAGTCCACGATAAGTACTGGTAATATCGATTACATACTAGAAGTGTCTAGACAGTCCCACGATAATTAAATGGTATATCGATTACATACTAGAAGTTCTAGATAGGCCACGATAATTCTGGTATATCGATTACATACTAGAAGTTCTAGACAGTCCACGATAATTACTGGTATAGCGATTACATACTAGAGTTCTAGACAGTCCACGATAAATTACTGGTATATCGATTACATACTAGAAGTTCTAGACAGTCCACGATAATTACTGGTATATCGATTACATACTAGAAGTTCTAGACAGTCCACGATAATTACTGGTATATCGATTACATACTAGAAGTTCTAGACAGTCCACGATAATTACTGGTATATCGATTACATACTAGAAGTTCTAGATAGGCCACGATAATTGCTGGTATATCGATTACATACTAGAAGTTCGAGACAGTCCACGATAATTACTGGTATATCGATTACATACTAGAAGTTCTAGACAGTCCACGATAATTACTGGTATATCGATTACATACTAGAAGTTCTAGACAGTCCACGATAATTACTGGTATATCGATTACATACTAGAAGTTCTAGACAGTCCACGATAATTACTGGTATATCGATTACATACTAGAAGTTCTAGACAGTCCACGATAATTACTGGTATATCGATTACATACTAGAAGCTCTAGACAGTCCCACGATATTACTGGTATATCGATTACATACTAGAAGCTCTAGACAGTCCACGATAATTACTGGTATATCGATTACATACTAGAAGCTCTAGACAGTCCACGATAATTACTGGTATATTGATGAAATACTTGATGTTCCAGATAGCCCACGACAATTAGGACCCATCTTTGTGCCGATAGCCTCATTAGTAATCTCGTGGAAATAATGGTTATTAAATTCAAAAGGATTAAAACTCAGAATAAATTGAGTCGGAGCAGTGGTTCGGGGCCTATAGCCGAACAGTGATATATCCATGACGTTATCTCAGCAGAGCATGCTATCTCAGTAGTCTGCAACATTCCTTGTAACATTTTGTAGACATTCTTCCTCTATAATTGATTATATTACAACTCAATCATCTGTAACATTCTATATGACAACTGGGTACAATTATTCCCCAGACGTCATAGCATTACATGCACAAGTTTGTAAACTTCTATCTTCAAGACCCGCGATATTTTACGTGCACCGACTGTGGGTTTACTGTGCTAACCCAACAACACCAGAAATCGATTAGTTACCGAGACGATAGCAGTAAACATCAACACTGTAAACAGTCGCCGTTGGAGACTGAGCATATTTGTTACCAGGCGTGAAACAACCAAGAGAAGCACATAAAACAAGGATTACATAGTTGCTACAATATGTGATTACTGTCTCATTTTAGATGTCTGTGCAATTCATACTTGAAGGGACTCCGAATTTACTCTGATATTTATGCAGGGATGAATATCGCGATGGTTACTGTGTTCGTTTGCTTGCACCTGGTCTGGGACGAGTGCTCAGTTTGACAATACTGGATATACATCCATCGGCCCACAAGCGCAGATAACGAGTTTGTATTGAAATAAAAACTCTGAAGTTCTGCCTCAATAAGAACGATGACCATTTGTCCATACTTGCTGTTTAGCCTAGACGAGAAATTGTTCTGATAGTCCACGATGAGTGGCGTTTGTGATCATGTCTATCCACAGCCTTTTGTCGCATGTACAACCAATAAGTTTCTTATATTCAGGTTCTTCAATGTCATGATGTCAAACTGTCCAGCACCTTCTCTCTCTCGTCTCTCTCTCGCTCTCTCTCTCTCTCTCTCCATCTCTCTCTCCTCTCTACTCCTCTCTCTCTTCTCTCTCTCCTCTCTCTCTCTCTGCTCCTTTGACATTCCCGTCGTCACGTCGTATTCAGCTTTCCTCTTCTCATGAGTGCAGTTTTCTCGGATTTCTCCTCGAGATCGTCACTGAAACCATGGAGTTTGTCCTCTATGCGATCATTTCGGCAGGCCGCTCTGCAGAAAGAGACCGAGCCAAATGAGATAAGACGGTTGTAATGAAGTCGATCCTCTTTTCATCTTTCGTGCCAGGGCATGCGGGAGTACAAGGAAATGAGCGGGCGGACAAGCTTGCAGGTAAGGCTAAGGTGGAGGGCGGACGCGCCATGACCAGGCTGACATTCTGAATGCTCTACGAGAAGTAAGACTTTTGCGTGAACCAAGTGATGACTGTGAATCTACAACAATGGCCAGACTGCGGGAGCAGCAAATTAAAAGAGGGGTGTCCAAACAAGAACACTACGCAGGAAGCCAAAGAAGATTGATAAACCAACACAGAACTGGCGTCGTTAGCCGCTACACGCTGCGGGATTTGCTGAGGAGGGGATCCGAGTACTTATGGACTGAATGGTTCGATGTGCAATGATGATGATCTGTCGACTAACTAACTAACTCTTGTCTAAAACCTCCTGAACCTACTGTTTCTGGGCTACACTAGTGTGGAGCCACTCGCCTGCCCAACAATGGGCAAACCTACCCAACAATGGGACAAACTCGTGCATGTAATGCTAAAACTTCTGGGGAATAATTGTACCCAGTTGTCATATAGAATGTTACAGATGATTGAGTTGTAATATAATCATTTATAGAGGAAGAATGTTTACAAAATGGAGTGTTGCAGACTACTGAGATAGCATGTCTTGCTGAGGCTTGCCGATGAAAGGTCATCATGGGTTCGATTCTGCATCTGGCGGAATTTTAAAAGTGACCAGGTTCCCAGAAATGTTTTGGGAAGTGAAGGCGGTCGGCGTGGTATTGACCACATCACCCCTGGAACGTCGGTTGGTCTATACACAAATGTGCCTAGCAACATATGCCAGAACTGTTTTAAGCTTTGTAACAGGGTTCTTTGCTTTTTTTTTTTTTCTTGCTACACCTTTGGTGGAATTCTAAACCCCTCTAATTATTGGACTTCCTTCAGTTGTATGAGCTCAGCTTATTTACCTGTCAGCGTACAACGGCAGGTGATTGGCCATCATCCTTACAAGGTGTTTTAACCACTATATTCATTTCTGTGTTATCTTTTTTCTTTAGCTACTTTAGCTTTCTAGACATGTGTAAGAATGTAGTTTGCCTTTTGGTTTTCTTCTTGGCAGTGACCATAATGGTCGGTGAACGTATCTTTTGTCTCTATAAACAGATCTTCTGCTTGCAGTCGCGAACTTGAGAACACAATCAACGACAGTATCTGCCGAGAGCGTTCAAGCTCAACAAACCAAATGCTAATGTCACGTTTTCCTGGATATTTACTACCTCAGGAAGACATGTTGGATGGCGGAAGAAGGGGATACCTTATGTCTCCTTTGACAGGGATACCCCGACCTCGCTACGCCATTCTCATCTAGACTTCCAGCACAATTCCAATAGGCATACAACTGCAATGCATGAATGCGCAAATCTCGATACTTCTGATGAACAATGCTATATTTGTAAAACAACTAGAATATAACAATGATACAACACGTTACTCTGGTGGTGATGTGGTTCGTCACGGCCAACTTCAAGCGCTCCATCTGCAAGGTTTTCCTCACAGTCTCCATTCGACTCATCGGCGTTCAAAGTGCCACATGCTAAATGCTTTTCGGTTAGCGCGTTCTGTGCACTATTCCCCTCTTTATTCCGGACTGAAATGAGACCAACATGGCTCATACCACCCCCATATAATGGGCTTCTGTCATGAAGGATACTAGCTAATATATTTAACAGAGCACCAACAATACATGGCCAGTTTGTAAGCATTTCTGTAGACGTGTAAACAAAGTTAAAGACATGTGCCCGTGTGGCTACTTGCAACATTAGCTTGCAAGAACTAGCAGTCTGGATAACATGTCGTTCCTGCAGCTACTCACAGCATAGAAAGTAGCGTTTTGCCCTGTTGACGAGCAATTGGTCTGAAAGTTGAACGTTGAGATCGCGAAGATTCTCACGTGTATTACTGCATACAGGCATATTTTAAGCCGATGTTTACCTACGTTAGCCCACACGATGATTATCACGAGATGTCTGTCACGATATTACACAGCTGCCTTCGGTTTGTATCATTACAATCGTCTAGTGGTTTATCTTATGTAGAACTGTTCCCTCATTACAGTATTTGAAAATTCCTCTCTACCAGATGGCCTGCCGACTTTGCTGTAATGTGTAAATTATCTACCACATCTTGAAGACCGTGTTTTCGCTTCAACGGTACACTTCCCTTCATAATTATCTGTTCCATACATCTGTGCCGTTGTACATCAATCTGTGTGTATGGTATGTAAATACGCATACATTTTCAGCATGTCGACGCTCAGCTAAGAACAGATAACGCCGAAAGGCATGTAAAACAAGATCCTATCAGGCCTATCATTAGGACATTAAGATGGCCCGAGAGGATACAATGACAACTTGATTAATGGTGATACATTGTTCGGTGAATATTCTCTTTTACGGCGTTTTAATGTAGAATTGGAAATGAAAATTGCCATGATGAATGTAGGCGGGGACAGGTCCGATATGTATTTAACCAACTCGTAACAGAACCAATCAGCATCCACACCCTCAACTTCTGCTGGGTGAAACCAATCACTTACGGCCTTTTCCTGAGGGTTTTTTCGCTCGCTTGCTTTGAACTCAAGCGTAGTCCATACACACCACTTCTAGTAGTGCTGGACTGAATTTTGCGTGTGGATTACCTTTCCCTTTTAACAGTGTCCCTCGCTATCAAGCGAACCCACTCTGACTTCAGAGGTACTTGTAATTTACGTCCCCAAGTCAAGGACGATAGGTCAACAGTTTAGTCCAACTGTTCGGTGTGGGGGTTAACCTTTTAACCCTTACCCCGCCATCAGCACACCGGATGTTTAAGAACACGCGTTCTTATCCATTCGGCCATGCTGACCTTCCCTGAGGGCAGTGTTTTGGATTCTACAAAATAAATGATGATGCAGCTGACTAACCTCTAGTCTAATCTTCAGAAGCCACGCAAACAACTAACCTTATCTAATCGAGTGTGGCGACATGGACACTAATGTATCAGAGCTGAGAGGTCACACAGAATTCCCGCCTAGAACGCATTTTGAATTGCACTACAGACTTCCAATCGACGGAATTCGCCTTCATTCATAATTTGGAGGGCAAGTACGCTGTTGTTAACAATTATTATAAATAAAAACCAGAATCATTAGAAAATACCGAAAACATAAGGATTTAAATACGGGATGAAGAAGACGGATGACATAAGGATCCAGCAGAGCCTATAATTAGAACAAATGTAGCCAGGATAAAAGCGGAGAATCGTCAAAGCTCAGCTTGACAATCTCTTGACGGCAAAACACAGAATGTGCCTGGCGGAACTAAGAGCGTAAATCTAGAATCTGCGCTATTAGAATCTGTAGTGTGAGACCAACACCAATATTTGAGCGACCGTGTTACACTGTTACAACAGGGAATCATACATGATGTTAGCTTACAATCCACACAGTCTAAGACATGAAACAACCACACAGAACTACATATTCATGCATATACTAACACACTCCTACACTTTTATTGTCTTAGTTACCTACATGATCTTTATTTTAGAACAATGATTTGCGGTTGAGGGAGTGAATTTTAATGTTTTTTATAGAAATTAGTTATGTTTCCATTAAACATGTTTTCTCAAAGTTGCTTGCTAAGAAAAGTACTTTACAAATGTGTTTTAAATAAACATTGATTAATCTGTATCCCCTGTGAAACGAAGGAAATTATTCGTCTTTATGAGGGGTATACAGATCCATTGCCGTCCCTCACCTTCAATGTCACAGAGAAACTATCAGTTTCACATGAAAAACTTATACACGCAAGACACCACGGGTTAAGAAACTAATGGAATAAAGGTACTCAACACCTCCCACCCCCCACCCAACTGAAATATCCCTAATTTGTTTGCAGTCTTATAAGATATTGCAAGTAACCCCACATTCATGGTGGTCTATTGTTTGCAGTTGTCATAAAGGGTCCTACGAAAATCTATCAGTCAAGATTGGCAAGTCATAGCCAATGTCTGACAAAAGATGTGTCCTATTCAAATATGTGCTTCAAGATTTGCAAGTCACGAACTTCGTGAGTCAGAAGATGTGTCCTGATTAAATACATCAATCAAGATCAGATGAGTTGAGTTCAGTTCAGTTAAGAACCGACATAGCTGCACCGAGGACATTCCCATATGCGCACGTCGCCTCGTTCAACAGCCAGGAAAGAGTCACCCTACTAATCGTTCCCACCGCTATCTGATTGAAAGTTCTCCTGGTCTTCCCTCTCAGTTTTGAGATTCTACCAGAATCCCTGCCAATTCTTCGCAATCTAATCCTTTCAACATACGGGTTCTCAATCTGTTCCTCCACCTTCTCCACCTGGCCGCACAGGCACACGACCACCCCTCCCTTGTCCATATATAATCTACCACTAGGAGGTGCATTCCCTGCCAGCCTATCAGCCTGTTCATTCCCCCCGCACTCCTGCATGGCCAGGGCAAATAATCCATCCAGCAAGTCCCGAACCTGATTTTGTCTGTGGCTGGTAATCAACTTAAAGCTCTGTTCGAAGTACCAATCTGGTTTGTTTTAATATGCACCATGTGAGGATGGACACCAGTCCTTCTGTCTGAGCAGAGTAAGCAAAGATGAGCAGTCTCAAATCACAAATTACATGTTGCTGCTGATTTGAATTGCTTTCTGCAAAGAGTTTGCTCATCCGCAAGAGACAGGACTAGGACTTATCTTCGAACACTGTGCGGGCTGTTGGCTTGCCGATACTCCTGTCTACTCCATTGTTCACATTGGGCAGTGAGGAGCATTTTATGTGATATTCACTGGCACAGGAAC
Organism: Cepaea nemoralis; assembly: GCA_014155875.1. NCBI lineage: Eukaryota > Metazoa > Mollusca > Gastropoda > Stylommatophora > Helicidae > Cepaea > Cepaea nemoralis. The sequence continues at coordinate 12,985 of JACEFZ010027294.1, read as the reverse complement.
GGAGCAATATGGGGACGACCCGTTGCCGTGAAGTTGGAACCACGACTAACTAACTAACTAACTTTATGTTATTTTGGAATATTCTCTTGTGCTCACCTGTGCCAAATTTCTTCAATATCGTATGTGCAGTCTGTTATGCAATATGTCTCAGTTCACTCTGTATTGGACTAATTTATAATTATTACTAGGATCGTCCATTAAGTATTCGGAATGGCGTCATTTCTAGATAACCATAAGAGATTAACTGAAATTACCTGTACTATTTTTCGGCGAAGTCATCTGCCACTACAGCATATTTTCTTTTGTTCTTTTGCATTTTCTAAAGTTCTTTTGGTTGGCTCTTCATCTTTGGAGAACTACCTGGTGCACTTTGTCATCCGTATCTAACTTATTATTTTTTTTTCTCCGAGATGTTATTTCAGAGGGCCAAACAAGTGAAAATCACTCGGAGTCAAAACAGAAATGTATGTCGGATGTGGCAGTACTTCCCAAATCAATTGGTCAATTGTTGTCATAGTTTTGGCTGCTCTATGAGGTCTCGCGTTGTTGTGTTGGAGAATGACGCCATTAATAGACGACCCTGTACGTTTTTGCTCAATGGCCTTCAGAACTTTACTAGAAAGTAGCGAGGAGTAGTACTCAGAACTTATAGTTTCTCCCTGTTCAAGAAATCCACATTTACAACACTGTTGTGGTCTCAAAACGATCTTTTCAAAACTGTGTAGGCTTTACTCGTAATGACACTTTTCGATCGACCTTCACGGTGCTCATCCTCGATGGATTCATGACCTTCAATAAAGCGTTTACACTATTCAAACACTGATGAACAGTCTGCTATTCAAACATACATGACAATCGACGATGAATTTTAGCGGGTTTCGAACCTTCTTTCACCAAAACTGTCATCACAACTCGCTGTTACGACACTGAAGTCAGTTGGTTCGACGCCACTTTGAATAACAAAGTGCGGGGAAATTGCTAATACTTGCCCATTCCACCATCAAGCGTCAGATGTATACTGTTCATTTTGGAGTCGTTTTTTTTCGCATATCCTTTTACAGGACATTGCAGTCAACACCCGCATTTTTCAGCTGCTGTTGATGTCTTGGCAAGTTTAACGTTCAGTTGTTTGCAATTGCTTTCTGAACGACAGGCTCGCATAACTCCGTAAGTAACCTACGCGGCGCGATCCAATGCCGAATCTCGCGCAGCTGTGTTTCGTACGAGAGTATACGGGATTACGAACAATGTCCTTAACTTCTACGCCAGGGAGAACGGCTTGGAGTAGATACCGAACTTAATAATCTTCGTTTCTGGATTATCCCTACCTTCTGGGCGCATCCTTTGTTACATTTCTACCACACTGTGTGTTTGCTTTCCTTCATTTCTCACTGCCGAGTTGCTGTTGTTTTATAAAATATCTTTTAGCAATGTCTATGATCAGCCAGGGCAGGTGGTCGGATACCTGCCTTTAATGTCCATAGACAGCGGCTAGACAGAACACTTGTTGTTGCTCACAATGACGGCTGTTCTAAATATTTGTCTTTGTTTTTTTGTTTTTTTTTGCGTTCGCTCGATTTGAACTCAAGCGTAGTCCATATGTGTGTTACTACTTCTAGTGCACAGGACTGATGTTTGTGTGTGGGTTAGCTTTCCCTATTACAAGTGTCTCTCGCCATCAGAGAAACCCACTCCGACTTCTGAGGTACTTGTAATTTACGCCACCAAGTCAAGGACGAGAAGACAATATTTTAGTTCAACTGGTCGGTGTAGGCGTTGAACCCCTACCTCATCATCAGCACACCGGATGGTTAAGAAGGAGCGCTCTCACCCATTCTGCCATGCTGACCTCTGCTGTCAATATATATATAGACTTGTGTCAAGCATTGAGCCTTTGCTTTAACTAATACTCCACATGTCTGAGACTGGTCAACATTGTGTTACCAAGTCTAGTATAACAGTTATTAGTTAGGGAGGAAACTGTAAGGTTTGGGTGAACATATAGATAGATATCAATATATGGACAGATATTGCCTTCTCTCCATATCCAGCTGTATCATGTAAGACTGGCTTATCAATAGGTAAGAGGTGCAATAACTGACAAACAGTCGAAACTCCATGCTAACAGAAGCGGTGGCAAAAGAAATAATGCCATTGTTGAAATGTTGACTGAACAAGCCACTCTTTACCTAAACATCTCATAGTCAGTCGGTGATTTCCTTCTATTTTTAAATCTAACACAATATTGTACAGGCAAATCTAATTTACCAAAATGGATTTTAGGTTACCGGTAGAAAAGAGGCTGTTGGGTCATAACGTGTACTTTTAATTTCATTGTTCGTAATTGTATTAACACAACATTATTTTGTACAAAATCAAACCCTCAACACGTTTGTCATAGATCCCATACACGTGAGTTAGTAGTTTACCTTCAATCTGCAAGGTGGCGTAATGTAAGCACGAAGAAAAGTAAAAATAAAATCTGTTAAATATGTTGTGCATATTTCAACTTGTAATAAGGCAGTATCCCAGATTTTCGTAGAAATAGTGTTGAATTTTCGATGGAATAGGAACGCCGGACTCTCATTCCGGAGGCCCGGGTTCGATCCCTCGGTAAGGTGTCGGATTTTTTTCTGTCGGGGGCAAAAAGAAAATCCTAACCTGCACAGTTCGCGGCGACTGCACTAGCCAGGCGGCCTTTATTCCTCAGGCTCAAAGACCACACTGCCATACACCGCAAGGTACTATATTGGCAGTAAATGACAGTTTTAAATACAGATTATATACAGGATTATATAATGGCACAAAGTGATTCTGTCAGGCATATATCAGTGAGAACCGTCTATAGCACAAAGGACCAGGAAAAAAATTACACCGCATTATGAACCACCTTGATGATAACAAAGGCTGAAGAGGCAGGTTGAAGGAATTGGCAATTTTTGTTTTCTACATATCGAACTGAATAGGCATGCCCACTAATCGACGCCTCGCTTGTCAGCGGTACACTGAATAGGCACTTTTCTATTATAACCTTCAGCCACGTACTCAAAAACCTGCTATACTAAACGGCCTATACTGGCTGACAAATTCCACCGTCTTTCGGCGGCCAGATTCTTCTTTAAATCGATGAAACGTTCAGCCTGTTTATAGAAATCCATCGGTATGTCACTTTTATAATGCATTAGGACACTTAAAATGACGAATGCTAATTGCCTTCCCAGTTCATTACTGAGTTAAACGATTATTATTTTTTGTACTATTTTCCACGACTAAATGCAAGGTAAATAAGGGCTTACTTGGCTATTTAACGACGTCCACTAATCTAAACGATGGTTCTCTGTTGCCTGCATTGTCGATTAAGTTATGTTTGTAGTTAGTTTATATATGTTACATAGCCTCTTATAAGTCGTTACCCTGTCAATGAGTAACAGAACAAAGTTTAAACTAGGCACCTTCAAAATTCATCATATCTGATGTTCTTTAAATGGTCTTACGGATGTGGTTCACGGCGCAACATACCCCACCAATCGGAAATGTTGCTCCAAGGATTTGTTAGAACTTTAGAATATGAAATGGAAACAAATAGGTATTTTAAACTCCTGCGAGAAAAAAACGAACTAAACATCAACAAACGTTACACATACCTTACAAGGAGATCCACGTGTCGCGAAATACAGGTGAAAAATCCGAAATCAGAAGCACTCAATAAATATAAAAATGAATAATAAAATAAGATAAAATACACACGAACGCATACAATACGACACACAGACGTTTCGATTCTCAGAATCTTTGTCAATGACAACACAGCTAACAACGAGATACAGCAAACGAAAGACCACAATACACTAACACACGATCTATAACTTAGCCACGTGAGGCCGGAAAGGTGACTTGGCCAGCTGAATTAAAAATGGGTTGCCAAAAAGGATTTGAGTAGCCAAAAATATGTGAACAGTCTGCTATGAAAATATAGGAAAGTGAGGACAATTAAGTCTAGATATGGGGGAGGGGGGGGGGGGGACAGCATAGTAATAGATAGTGTGAACAATTAGGGGAAGATGCCACAGTTATACTGTAGCGTCCACAACCGTATTAATTCCGGCTGGGTGGATGCATCCCAGATTGTTGATTAGTTGGCATTCAATTTTAAGTCTGACGCAGCTATTGGAGAAGCAAGGGTTTTAATGCGGTGACACATGCATCGTCGGCTCCATTATGGTTGGAGGAATTGAAATGGTTGGGGACAGGTTTGTCAGCGCCCTGATTGATGTCCCTGAGGTGTTCCCTGAAACGATCCGCAAGACGTCTGCCTGTTTGTCCCATATCTAGACTTAATGTCCTCACTTTCCTATATTTTCATAGTAGACTGTTCACATATTTTTGGCTACTCAAATCCTTTTTGGCAACCTATTTTAATTCAGTTGGCCAAGTCACCTTTCCGGCCTCACATGGCGAAGTTATAGATCGTGTGTTAGTGTATTGTGGTCTTTCGTTTGCTGTATCTCGTTGTTAGCTGTGTTGTCATTGACAAAGATTCTGAGAATCGAAACGTCTGTGTGTCGTATTGTATGCGTTCGTGTGTATTTTATCTTATTTTATTATTCATTTTTATATTTATTGAGTGCTTCTGATTTCGGATTTTTCACCTGTATTTCGCGACACGTGGATCTCCTTGTAAGGTATGTGCAACGTTTGTTGATGTTTAGTTCGTTTTTTCTCGCAGGAGTTTAAAATGCCTATTTGTTTCCATTTCATATTGTTATATCCTGCTGCAGCCGCTGCTTTTTCTCTCTATTAGAACTTTAGAGAAGACAGAGGCCGTTGCTGTGATACAATGTCTTATTGTTGCAAGCAAAACCACTTTCGCAGCCAGATGGAACCAGCATTTCATTATTCCTGTTCTTTGTATGCTTCGGAAGTGTGGCCGCTCAAATGCTGTTCATCCGCTACTGACTAGAAGACCCCTCATAGTGCAACGAAGCGAATGCAGAAAATGTGCAGATTTTACTGAACAGGATTGTTTTAAAATACAAATTGCAGAGTTAGCTAGTGCAGTAAATCTGGGCGAAGCAAAATTTAACAGAAATTTACACTACAGACACTGAAAATAAGAAAAGTATGCTCACTGGGTTTTGCGCCTGCTGACACTTGAACAGAAACTAAATAGTTAAATGATGTCGGGGTTTTTCAACAAGTGTCAATAAGCAAACAAAATGGCAGTGGTCACATAGAATGCGACATGGATTTCATTAAAAGCCCCAATGCACACTTGGCGGTGACAAGCCCCGAGCTCCCTAGCACATGTAATGACAAAATCATATAAATCTGTGGGAACAGTCTTGCTGGCTGTTTTACACCAAAAGTGTCCTATTGAGAGATTAAATGTCTCTTTCCAATATGGTTAATGGGTAGTAGAATGCAAATCCTATTATCAAATTAAACCAAAGCTGTAACCAGTAAACAAGGGATAGCACGCACTCATAATCTTCATTTGCTACATGATAATTCGCCCTATCATAAAGCACGGCAAGTGAGCTAGCAACCAAGGATTTGAATATTGGGATTCTTCCACACCCAACTATTCTCCGGATTTTACTTCGTCGGACTTTCTTCTTTTTCTCAATCTTTAAGAAAAAGAGTTGAAATGAAATCATCTTCACAACTATGAACAAGCAATACTTGCATGTAATATATGTTTTAGTTCAATAAATATGATATTCTATTCACAGGGTCTATTCAAGGTCAAGCAAAGATGATACTCGTGTGTCAATTCAAGCGGTGGCTATATTGAACAGTAATAAAGATTATTCAAGTTTCAGTTAACTGCAGCATGTTTTACAATGCTCAGAGATTGAAGGCCAAGACCAAAATTAGGAGAGTAGTGATCAGAGAGTTGCTGTTTGCAGATGATGCTGCAATTACGACCCACTCTGTTCTGAATTTGATTTAACAATTAGCAAAACGAAGACACAGATTATGTCAAAAGTTGCACACGAGGTACCATCAATTTTTATTGACGACGCCGAACTAGAGATAGTGGACCATTTTACATATTTAGGATCAGAGATAAATAGCACATTATCTCTAGATCAGGAAATCAACATCAGGACTGATAAGGCAGCAGCAACAATGAAAAGGTAAACAAAAAGAGTCTGGGAGAACAGGAAGCTTACTGCAAAAACAAAAATCCTTGTCTATCAAGCCTGTGTCTTAGTACTCTTTTTTTATGGCAGTAAAGCATGGTTAGCATATTCACACCAAGAGAAACGTTTAAACAGCTTTCATGTGCGGTGTCTGCGAAGAATACTTGGTATTAAGTGCTAAGACGCAATCACAAATACTTAAGTATTGTAAAGATCAGGTTTTGTGACGGTTTATACCATGCTCGGTCTTCGTAGACTTGGATGGATAGGACACGTTAGTAGGATGGATGATGGTAGCATACCAAAGGACATCTTTTTTGATTAATTAGAGATGGGTAATAGATCTCGGGGTTGGTCTCTACTACGATACAAAGATGTGTGTAGGCGCGACATGATTGATACAGGCATTGATAATGCACACTTAGAGCAAGTCCTCGCCGAAAGTGTTTCATGGAGGGCAAATATCAGAAATGGAATAAAGACACAGGAGAAAATGATTGCGGATAGGTTACACACTGAGCGTGTGAGACGTAAGATAGTGCGTGATGGTGACAATGACGATGTGTTTACATGCATCGACTGTGGGCGAACATGTGCAGCGCGAATTTATCTGATCAGTCATATTTGCTGCCGCCATGAGCTACAGTTATTATGCCTTTTTAATAGCACAATGTAACAAACTATCGTTTGTCAAAACGGCAACGTGCCAATGAAGACCAGTTTATGGCCAGCCCCTTCTGTTATTTATTATTAGGCTTCCTTGTAAACATCAACTAAGACCACCAATATAATTGTGAAATGTATTGTTGCATTAATTTTTCTCAACTAAACATGCTTGTCAAGTGTAAATTCTCGATAAGAATATAGCTCGTCGCATGATGTCAACATTATAGCGCGATTAACCTAGCTTCTAAGTAACATCAGTTTCTTTAGTTGTAAAGAAAACAAAGTTGTACACACATTCCTGGTGATTAAGAAGTTGTTTATTGTATTTCTGACAAAACAGTTCATGGCGTGTGGTTTTAGCACTGCTGTCCAACTGCTCACCAAACAAACGAAGACACTTCACGGGGAATTCGTTTAAGCGTTGCTAAGTCTGTCTGTCTGTCCTGTCTGTACGTCTGTCTGTCCTGTCTGTACGTCTGTCTGTCCTGTCTGTACGTCTGTCTCTCCTGTCTGTACGTCTGTCTCTCCTGTCTGTACGTCTGTCTGTCCTGTCTGTACGTCTGTCTGTCCTGTCTGTACGTCTGTCTGTCCTGTCTGTACGTCTGTCCTGTATGTACGTCTGTCTGTCCTGTCGGTACGTCTGTCTGTCCTGTCTGTACGTCTGTCTGTCCTGTCTGTCTGTCTGTCTGTCCTGTCTGTCTGTCTATCCTGTCTGTCTGTCTGTCTGTCTGTCCTGTCTGTCTGTCTGTCCTGTCTGTCTGTCTGTCCTGTCTGTCTGTCTGTCCTGTCTGTCTGTCTGTCCTGTCTGTCTGTCTGTCCTGTCCTGTCTGTCCTGTCCTGTCTGTCCTGTCCTGTCCTGTCTGTCCTGTCTGTCCTGTCTGTCTGTCTGTCTGTCTGTCTGTGCGTGCGTGCGTAAGTAGGTAGGTAGGTAGGTAGGTAGGCAGGCAGGTAGGTAAGTAGGTAGGTAGGCAGGCAGGTAGGTAAGTAGGTAGGTAGGCAGGCAGGTAGGTAAGTAGGTAGGTAGGCAGGTAGGTAGGTAGGTATGTATGTATACATTTAGATATGTGTGTGGATGTGTTGCGTGTGTGTGTTTGGCATCTGGTCTCTTTGAGCTTAAGCGTAGTCCATACACGTACTACTGCTAGAGCACTGAGCTGATTTTTACGTATGGATTAGCTTTCCCTATTACCAGTGTACCTCGCAGTCAGGCAAACCCACTCCAAATTCTACTTTACTTGTAATTTACTTACCCAAGGCAAGGACAAGAAGTCAAAAATGTTTAGTCCAACTGACCGATGTTGTCACAGGATAAATAAACTTGTCAGTCGATCGATGACAACCAGGCCCGACATTATTTTGCTAACACAATTGACTCTTTGATGGTGAACAAACTGAGGAAAATACGTCGGTATAATTTTCTGCACCTGGTCGACAGTGTGTATGAGATCAAAGGGAGTCACGTCGAGTTGTCTACACACAGTCGACAGTTTGATGACAGGATGTTGTTCGAGAGGTGTGTATTGGCAACATTTGTCTACAAAACGGGAGTTAGGCCGTTGAAAGTAATGGACAGATGTCTGCTAGAGGTCAGAAGGATTCTGTAATGGGAGAAAGGTCTCTGGCTCACAGACAACCCGGATATTTGTTGGATGAGACAAAGAACTCCCCAGATGAAAAGGAAACTTGACAGCTAATTGACTCTGGTTAGTCTGGAAACAGGAGGACAAAGTCAGATTCTGGACTGATTGGCGTCTGGACTTTCTGGTGACTCACTCAAGCACCCATATAAAACCCAGTGCAGTAAACAGGTAGGGGGAGTCGAGAAAAACATTCTGCAGTGTTAGGATTGGGGATTATTCTGAGTTGTGTTATATTAGAGGGACTGGGCTGTCTTAGTAGTGATAGTTATCCGCGGACATAGATCCAATCGGATTGCCTAGTTTCTCGAGTAACAACAGGAATAGACATATGGTAGGCAATTAATTATATCTAACTTAAGAGTATGATTAGGAATAGAGTGCAGTACTGTGCAGTGATATAATGTATTATGATTAGTGATAGAATGTTCTATAAGTGCGGTGCTAGAAAGTATCATAGGAGCGTCGGCACTAGTATTCTATTGTGTGGCTTCAACTAGCTTATGTGAGATATCATTTTACTCAGGAAGTTGAGGACAATGTAGTGGCATAATAATTAGAGAGATTAAGGATGGTTGAGAGGGAGAAGAGGTATGTGTAATGGTAGGATCTTCCAGTAGGGCATCTGCTGGGTTTCTACCCGTTCCTTTATTCTTTCCTGGTGTTGCCATGTATAAGACCATTGTGATGCGCGATTTGGCCGTATGACAGAGATCGGATCTCTGTTATAGATCTGAGTGCTGTTATTGGCCTACAATCACCTAATTACGGTCAGGACTGAGTTGCCCTCACCATGATGTTATCTACTCTACAGGTTCCATCTACAGTTCCCCTTGAGTGTTCCACGTGAGTGTGAGATGATTTATTACGAAGAAGCAGTTCCAAGTTTTCTACAATGATGACTCATGGAAAGAAGACAGAGGTTGCTGAGAGGTTTTACACGGGGCTCAGAACCTAGTTGTTCCGCAGAAACCTGTCTTCTGCTGAGTAGAATTGTATGAACATATGTGCTGTGTTTAATGAGTGATAAGCTACATCACCGAAGATTAATAACTCGCATACTAAGGACATATATATATACATCTATATACACATCTACCTAACAAACATTAATAGGTTGTGTTCTAAAAGAGGGGGAAATGTTATAACCAGAAACTAATAAACAGTAGATTTTCCCCAAGTGACATTTCAGTTAATTGGAAGACTATCAGTTCAAACAAATATTAGGAAACAGAGTAACTTCACCGTGTGGTAGAGTGAGGATCAAGATCAACAGTGTCTATCGGATTACCAGCATCCTGTTTGTTCGAGTGATTGGAGAAAGTCGTCATCTTCTGGGTGAGGTTCACTGTCCGGAAAAAATTGTGCTGTTGTGTGCTAAGCACTATGATGTTACAGACTTTGCTTCTAAATCACTGGTCTACCATTAGAATACACGTCACGCATTCTACACCTTGTACACACACACACACACACACACACACACACACACACACACACACATACTTCTCCTACATATACTCTTTGCTTTAATAAATTTCTTGTTTTTATTTGTTGAAGCGAGAGTTGTCAAGTATGTTATGTTGGGGAAGAATGAGAGAGGGCATGATCCAGGGGTGAGTAAGAGTGAGAGGAAGGTGTCTTCAGATTGAGGGAGTGTGTGGACGGAGTCTGCTGGATATCTCCAGAATAGAGATATTGAATTAAAACAAATGTGAGTGTTGATTCTCCTCACTCCAGGGACGACACTAAAGTGGTAAAGAAGAACAAGGAACTACTACGACATTCATTCTTTACACACACTACAGATGTAAAGATTGACCTGCTACCTCCGCATCAGCACACTAGCAGTTTTAAGAGTGAGTGCTCGCACACACCACACACACACACACATATATATATATATATATATATATATATATATATATATATATATATATATATATATATATATATATATATATATAAAACACAATGCATTGCAATAGGTAGGAGACGATATCTAAGGCCACAAGCTCACACACAGCATTGCAATAGGCAGGAGATGATATATAAGGGCACAAGCTCACGGCATTGCAATAGGCAGGAGATGATATCTAAGGCTACAAGCTCACACACAGCATTGCAATAGGCAGGAGATGATTTCTAAGGCTACAAGCTCACGGCATTGCAATAGGCAGGAGATGAAGTCTAAGGCTATAAGCTCACGGCATTGCAATAGGTAGGAGATGATATCTAAGGCCACAAGCTCACACACAGCATTGCAATAGACAGGAGATGAAGTCTAAGGCTACAAGCTCACGGCATTGCGATAGGTAGGAGATGAAGTCTAAGGCCACAAGCTCACACACAGCATTGCAATAGACCGGAGATTATATCTAAGGCCACAAGCTCACGGCATTGCAATAGATAGGAGATGATATCTAAGGCCACAATACTCACACACAGCATTGCAATAGGCAGGAGATGAAGTCTAAGGCCACAAGCTCACACACAGCATTGCAATATACAGGAGATGATATCTAAGGCTACAAGCTCACGGCATTGCAATAGATAGGAGATGATATCTAAGGACACAACCTCACACACAGCATTGCAATAGGCAGGAGTATGATATCTAAGGCCACAAGCTCACACACAGCATTGCAATAGGCAGGAGATGATATATAAGGGCACAAGCTCACGGCATTGCAATAGGCAGAAGTATGATATCTAAGGCCACAAGCTCACACACAGCATTGCAATAGACAAGAGATGATATCTAAGGCCACAAGCTCACACACAGCATTGCAATAGGCAGGAGATGATATATAAGGACACAAGCTCACGGCATTGCAATAGGCAGGAGTATGATATCTAAGGCCACAAGCTCACACACAGCATTGCAATAGGCAGGAGATGATATCTAAGGCCACAAGCTCACACACAGCATTGCAATAGGCAGGAGATGATATATAAGGACACAAGCTCACGGCATTGCAATAGGCAGGAGTATGATATCTAAGGCCACAAGCCCACACACAGCATTGCAATAGACAGGAGATGATATATAAGGCCACAAGCTCACACACAGCATTGCAATAGGCAGGAGATGATATCTAAGGCCACAAGCTCACTGCATTTCATGTCCACATGGCGCATAGGCCATCACCTAAGTCACGCCAAGCCCTGTGTGGATCTGTTCATGGCTGGGTGAGTTGTGTAGCTGAAGTTTTCTACAAGTATAGTGTAGCCAGTCTACAGCCAATCCTCATTGCTCGTCTTTCATGGGATGCGTGGGAAGTTAAGGGGTTGCTATTTTTGTTTCCCATATTTGCCCTGATTACACTTGTATGTCTTTCACCCTGCACCATGAATTGATTGTGTGTGGGTTTGTGTTTCTTTTAGCGAAAACGAAGACACCATTACACGAAGATGTACAAGACCACGATGGACAAGATGCCGATTGCATTGAACACAAGACAAGGGACAAGAAATAGTAGATAATCGCATTATAAAATAGTAAAATAGAAGACACAAGAATAGTCGACGACCTAGTTTGAATGTCCACCCAGGGAAAGATCACTGCACTAATACATTAGTTTCTCAGTCTGAGTCAACTCATTACAGGGGACACTCGTTGTAAATCTCACATAAGATTCATCACTGCAAATATCATTCCATGAGAACGAAATCAGTATGGCCGAATGGTTGAGCACGTTCTTAAACAGTCGGTGTGCTGATGTTGAGGTATCGGGTTCAATCCCTACACCGGTCAGTGGGATTAAAATGTTGACTTCTTATCCTTAATTTGGGGAAGAAAATAACACGTACCGTTAAAGTGGGCGTAGGTGCTCATGTCTCTCCATAGATCTCGATCCGTGGTGTTTTGAATCAACTCTGTTGATGTTTGTTTTCGTTTGCTCGCTTAGAACTCAAGCGTAGTCCATACACGTGCTGCCACTTCTAGTTTAAATTATTCATAATGATATAAATTATGTTAAATTATTGATAAACGCTGTTTATAACTGAACTATTGGGCGTTAGCTGTCTTTCGTCCATATTTGAGAAAATTGACAATATCGCCACAGGCAGTGATTACCTACACTTTTGTGTACAAAGTTCGGGGAATTGTTTTTTTTTCATGACGCACCATACTATAATTGTAATGGGATAAACCATACAGTGCCCGAACGACCAAGCTTCTGTGAACATTATAATAGGACAATGAACGTTCTGTCGCCACATCTCCCCGATTTGTTGAGCGCGAACAAGAACCTTTACTTCGGATGTTTTGAGCGACTCCAAATCTCCTTCCATACACGTCCGGGGTTATGAAGAGGGGTTTGTGTTAAGTCCTCTCGTCACGTATTTCAGAGAAGACTGGCAAGTAAAAGAGGTGGGGCGGACGATCATAACATTTATACAGATAATAGGTTTATGGTAGAACACGGCCTTGCTCTACGTCTTCACCGACGTAGTTTCCAAAAATAGAACAAAACAAAGGTTGATGAGAGAGGTCAATGGAAGACAGCTTTCACGAGAACCACGCAGTTT
>JACEFZ010027293.1:0-76320 GCA_014155875.1 Cepaea nemoralis | reverse complement strand
ATTTATATCTCTATGCATCGGGAGTCTCCGTGGCGAAGCGGTCAAGCCGTTTAACTCGGGCTCCGAAGGTTATGGGTTCGATTCCGGGCCGCGACCTCCGATTCACGAATTAAATTTTTCGGAGACTCCCGTGGGTCGTCGCTAGAGCTACGGAGTTCGTGCTTTGTGGGACGCTTTCCGCTCTGCGGAAAGAGACCGAGCCATATGGGATAACCCGCGGTGCAATGAAGTCGACCCTGTCGACTTTTAAGGGACTTTTTTTGTTAAGCTCTATGCAATAAACACACACACAGACACACACACACACACACACACACACACACACACACACACACACACACACACATTACAATCTATGACACACTTGTGAACAAATTTATTTATCAATAGAGAACGGTCTGAAAGCCAAGATGATCGACTTCGTTGTACCGGGTATTATCTCGTATGGTTCAGTCTCATTCCGCAAGGCCGCCTGGCGAAAGCTGCGCACTGAATACGAACTCCATTGCTCCAGCGACGCGCCCCATGAGTCTCCGAGACAATAACACTCGTGAGACGCAAGATGTAGTCCGAAGTCTAACTTACAACCTCTGGAACGAGAGGCAGGCAGCGTAACCACTTGGCCACGGACTAGATAAATAGAGAGAAGATGCAGAAAAGCAGCAGTGTTGGACACCTATGGTTACTGCGGATGTAACAGATGTGGCTGAGTAATGCTCATCGACGTACTCAGGCCAGCGTACTCCATAGTTACCCAAACCCAGTTAGTGTCTAGGGGTAGGGCAATGTAGTAGGGGCGCCTTTCAGAAGCTTAGTGGCGGAAGGTCAGCTGGGTTGTCGTGCATCTGGTTGAGAAAAAGTAATCACGTCAGGTTTTATTGCATGGCACGGGAAGTTTATTGTAATAAGTACTTCTTGTTGTGTCTGGTAAACAAGTCAGAGTTATTGCATGGAAGATAAGGTAGAGTTGTTGCATGGAAGAAAAGGTACATTTGAGCTCTATTCATGTTTATCATGTCTGGTCCAAGAAGAGTTCTTAGAATGGTTATAAAAGGCGTACTGCAGTGAACCTTCTATTCTAACGAGAAAAGCATTGTGAAGTGCTCACAGAGAGAAGGGTACTTAAGAGGAGTCAGTTGCTGCTTTGAAAAATAAAATAAAAAAACAATGACAGAGGACACACCGGAGGGGAGTGCTATCCATAGAAGGTTAGTATGCAGTTCAGTTTAGAGTGGTGAAGGGGGTGCTACCGGAAGTTTAGCTAGTTAGTTGGGAGTTCGATTCTAGAGCCAGACTAATTAGAGTTAATTGATCGCCGAGAGTTGAGAGTCGAGGTTTAGGTTTCACAAGAGATGCCGAGTTGAGTTGCTGAGTTTAGTCGAGTTCAGCCTGAAGTAGTTTAAGCTAAGAGTTTAAATGAAGTGTCGTGTGGAATTTCAGTACAGCTTTCTGTATTTGCAGTACAGAAATACAGAGCAGTTTCAGAGTGTGTGCCTAGAATACAGCAGCTTGGAGTTGAACATCGAGAGATTTTAGTTATTTTGAGTTTTCAGAGTTTTTGCAGTTTATAGGGTACAGTAGACTTCAGCGGTAGGTTGTCCTATCGAGAGTTTAACAGCTTAACCCAGAGAGGTTAGTGTTTGATTGTAGATAGTCTGTGTGGAAACATTGGTGAAGTTTGCTGAATACATTGATATTTTTGGGTACTGTGTTTATCTTTAGTTCTGATGGTAGGAGCGGGGCTGTTAACAAGTGTTGGTTGGTTACCGGAGTTACATACGTCGTGTGAAGCAGGTCACGTAACGACCAATAATGGACCACATGTACAGAAGAATAGGCTAGCAATCTGCCCCCTCACTTTGACACGCGACGAGCCCGTGCTTGAACCCGCATCTGACCGTACTTGTGGCATTGTCAGTTCAGTTCGTACATTGAGGTTCGGGTACACGACAACACTGAGGGATGCAGTTTATTGCCTCGTTATTCCTTCATTGTCTCTCTGAGTTTGTATCAGTTTGTCTATCTGCCGCTGATCTATAGACTCAAGCTGACCATCTACACCCGTGCCAGGTCGTCTTTAACAATCTTCATAAATAAACACACAGGTATTGTTAGGCGATCATAGAAGTAGAAGAAAGAAGTAGAAGCTTGAGGACACACTTGTCAACATAAACATTGACAACTATAGTTATACTCAAGCCTCTACTTATTTCTATTTATTTCTGTGAGCACTAAACAGTACATGTGTGTTTATTTATGAACTGTCTTATTGGCATCACATGGTTTCACAGTTGATGTTTAATAACACTAGTCAACAACCAAAATGTATCGAATATGAACATATCTTATCTTAACTAATTGTGGTGTGCTGAAAAGGAAAATGACTGCAAATGTTGATATATAAAACAAAGGAGACAAAGGAAAAAATTATTCCAGATAAGTCACACACCGAGCGTGTGAGACGTAAGATGGTGCATGACGGTGGCAATGACCACGTATTCACATGCACCCACTGTGAACGAACATTTACAGCGCGAATTTTCCTTAACAGTCACATTCGCTACCGCCATGGGTAAAAGTTATTATGCCTTTTTCAAGTACAAACTATCGTCTATTATATCACTCAAAACATTTTGCCGTTAGCTAGTGCATGTGTCCTTATCAAAAGTATCGTACTTAGAAATGCCTTGGACATGTGTGAACAGCACTAATAATTTTTTGTTTATCATATATATGGGGTGGGGTGACATTTCTATTCCACACATAAGCGATTATTAAAGTGATTAAGAAGGCGTGCAGTTTGTATTTTAACTGCAGAATAGGAGATCAAGGTAGGAGCTGGGCGCCACAAATATGCCGCAATACATGTGCAGCACATCGTAAACTGTGGTTGATTGGCAAAGGCAAGCTATGCCGTTTGCAGTCCCAATGATTTGGAGAGAGCCCACTGATCATCTCAACAACTGTTACTTTTCCATGTGCCCTCCAAATGGGAAAGGCATATCAAAGAAGAAACATTGACTTTGGAATATCAAAACATCCCATCTGCAATACGTCCGGTACCACATGGCGGTGACCTACCAGTTCCCAAAGTGGTAGAATCATATTCAGCTTCAACTGATGAAGAAGACACTGGTGGCTCTAAACCATCAACCTCAAGTGACCGAGATTTTGAGCAAACTAAATCCACTAAACCAGAATTAATAACCCAAAGTGTATTGAATGATTTTGTAAGAGATCTGAATTTACCGAAGAACAAGGCGGAGCTTTTGGATTCCAGACTGCAACCTTGGAATCTCCTGGCAGAAGATGTTAGATTTTCTGTGTATAGGAACCACCAGAAGCCGTTTATTACATTCTTTTTCAAAGATGGCGACCACTCTGCGTGCCACAACATGTCTGGTTTAATGGTCACCCTCAAAAATGGAATTACAAACCGGAAGAGTGGGGGGTTTTATTCATCCAAGACGAGTCTTAAAGCTGTTTTGTTGAATAATGTAATGTGTTATCGTCAGTTTCACTTTGTCAGGCAGTTCATATGAAAGAACTTATGAAAACATTACTAGATTTTAAAGTGTATAAACTACGATCATCATCATTGTTCACTTTGCGATGACTTAAAAGTTGTCGCTCTTTGGTATGGACTACATGGTGAATACACCACATACTGTTACTTTGTGAGTGGGATAGCAGTGCACGAATTGACCATTACATCAGAAGGCATTGGTCAATCAGGCAGTCTTTGCGACCTGGCAGTAAATGAATTAATCACCCAAAAACCGAGAAGTAGATTTGAGCTTTACTAAAATACGACTACAAGAGACAAATTGGACGTTGCGGCCAAAGCCTTCGTCAGCACAGGACAAACAAATACAAATCGACACAAACTTACATGAAACACACTACATGACAATGTATGGTACACGGGTCAAAGGTCAAGCGGGAGGGGAATGGGGGTGGAGAAGCGCCCATGTGCGCGGAAAAGTGAAAATTAGGACCGGCAAAGATGTCGCGGACGCAGTTCATAATTAGCAATTCTTGTTAAGCGCTCGAAACACAGCCGCGGAAGATTAGATTGTGTTGGTTCTCACAGAGGGGCATGAGTCGCTGTCGTTCAGAAAACAATGGCAAAATACCGAACGCAAACCTGCCAAGAAAGTTGACTGCAACGTCCTATAAAGGACCTGCACGTACCTAGATGGTGGACTGTAAGCTAAGGGGTGGGAGGGGTGGGTTAGGAAGTTAAATGAAGCTGTGTTGGACATTGAGGCCGTGAGGGGAGAATGTGCCCAACTGGAATATGAGACGGTGTCCCAATGTCTTCTGATCCCGTTAGTGGGATACGCATGATTTGATGGCCGTGACCTTATGTCGGTCACGCCACGGTGGTCAGGACTGTTGAAATGCATGGATACTGGTTTGTGGGCGCTGCTGGTGATAGATTTTGTCGAAATATCTCATGTCGCATCGTGTGCACAGATGACGTTGCGACTGATGCATGAGAACCCTCACGGATGTGGAAGGTCGTCTTAGGAAATGTCAGACTCTGGGTTTGAAGTACATGTGGGCAGGTCTTGCAACGCGGTCGAAGACAAGCCACCGTGCCAGGAAGAGACTTGTGAGGTTGGGGTAGACTGCTATGGACCAGCACATCCCTGAGGTTACGACCCCGCCTATACGCCACCAGAGGGGCCTCTGAGAAGACATCACGAGTGGTCGGGTCCGCCCGGAGAATGGATAGATGTCTCAAGAGGATATTCTTGGCAGCAATATTGTGAGCACTTGTCAACGCCAGCCAGATTTTGTTGCCACCCTTGCATATTAAGCTTGGTCTCATGGACAACTTTGTCAAGGTAATGGAGAAAACAGATGAGACTTTAAAATACCTCATCATAAAATTTCCAAGACTGAGTGAAGCTAAAATAGGAGAAGGAGTAATTGGTAGTTCATAAATTCTAAAACTTCTTCATGGGATAGGGAAAACAGCTTGGTTAGCAATTAAGTCAGTTTTTTTTTTTTTCGCATATCCTTTACAGGACATCGCTGTCAACAGCAGCATCTTTCAGCTGTCTGTTGATTTCTTGGCAAGATTACGCTCAGTAGTTTGCCATTGCTTTCTGAGCGGCCGGCTCAGTGCCCCGCAAGTCACCAGTGGGGGACGAACCGCTCCCAGCTCGCTCCCGCTACGAGACTCTGCGTGACAAACGGGATTACGGAGAAAGTGTTGTAACCCCTCAGCCAGAGAAACCGGCAATTAAGTCAGTAGAGGACAATTTCATGGAAATAACAGATCTGATAATTACAATGAAAGTACAAAATCTCCTTCTCAAGTATAAGAGTCTTGACTGCAACATGTCTTTGAAAATTTATTTTCTGAATTCTCATCTAGATTTCTTAAGTCAAACTGTGGAGCTGTCAGTGATAAGCATGGTGGACGATTTTACAATGACATTCCTGCTAATTGATTGATTGATTGATTGATTTAGGAATCGACATCACAGCATTCGGGGCATTACCATAAGCTCTCCGTCCCTATCCTCAGCAGCCAGCAATGAGTTCCAACACTAATAGTTCCAGTAGCAATCTGATTATATGTCCGTCTCGCCTTTCCTCTGAGAGTTGAGCGTCGGCCAGATCCCATCGTCACTCCTCGCTGTCGCATTCTTGCCAGACCATGGTAATAAATTTGCTCCTCCGAGGTGTGCACGTGCTCCCACAAGGCCGCAACCACGTCTGTCTTGTCATGTATCAATACTCCACCAAGTTCTGCAGAGCTAGCCAATCTGTCCGCCTGTTCACTTCCCAGCACACCGGCATGCCCCGGAGAAAAGATCCAGGCGATGCTTGTCACCCGTGACCTTCGAAGCGAATCACGCCACTCCGCACGAAGCTTGCCCGTCCTCACCCTCGTCAGCATGCTTTCTGAGTCAGTTACAATCACGATGCGTGTGTGTGTGTGTCGTATTCTCCATTCAGCGGAGAGCTGCAGTGACCGCCTCCACCTCCATTCTTAAGCTGGATGTTGTGGTATCATATGCCAGGCTCTACTGCCCCAAACGTCGACCATTAACTTTGGCTATGAACCCCCAGCCACTTTTCTCACCTTTTGACACCGAACCATCTGTGTAGATAATCACATCACCCGAGTGAGCATTGTGCTGAATTAGTTGCTGGATTTCCACTTCCGTGGCCTCTGCTGGCCACTCCCTGCAATCCCGGCTTAATGTGATTATAACTTTGCACAAGTCTGACTGCTCCGCTGGCACTCTAACCCACTTCTCTCCACGCCTAATGTTCTCCAAGGGGCACACCTGAATGATCGTATCCTCTGCCTGAGCCATCCATGATTTCCCTCTTATCAGTCGCTGACCCTTAACTGCGTCCAGCGCCTCATGCAGTGGTTGGTCTGTGTCTGCAGCTACTCTGAGGTATGCCTTCGCCTGCATCACCTTGAGCCTACCAGCAACACTCGGCAGACCAAGGATGTAACGCATACACACTACTGGGGTGTCTCTAGTGTATCCCAGAATGACCCGCATAGCTTCGTTCTGTATGCGCTCTAACTTCACCAGCTAACTCTCTGAGACAGTGAGCAGACCTAATCCATAATCAATTACTGAGAGGATCAAGTGCTGGTATAGTGTGAAAAGCATTCTCTGCTCTGTGTCCATTGCAGCCATAGTTTTAAGTGCATCGAGTCCCTTTTGAGATCTTGTCACATGGTCTCCACATGGTCCTTGAAGGATAGACTCCTGTCAAATGTGATCCCCAGATACTTCAGTTTGTTCTCTCTGCTAACATTTCTACCATCTATCGCGAGGCTTGGGACATCCGCTCTCACAATCCTGTTGTCCAGAGAGCACCACAAAACAGCCGTCTTTTCCGGGTAGATGACAGCACTCATTTCAGTGCACCAGTCAATCACTTTATCTACTGTCGCCTGTAACTCCTGGGCTGTTTGCTCCCTATCTCTCCCCTGCCTATATGCAAGAATATCATCTGCAAATGTTAGTATTCTTCCAACCCCTGGTGCTTCTAGGTTTGCATTCTTGCTCGTATACACATTAAAGAGCACCGGTGAGACTGCAGATCCCTGTGGCAGTCCCGGGGTTAAAATATGTGGCTCTGAGGTCCATGCACCCAGACTAATGAGACAAGGTATCAATGCAATTGGAGCCCTTTAATGCTTGCTGATTACTGTTGGACTATGAGAAGAGACACCTCATCGATTGACTACAAAAAGCAAGCATAAAGGGCTCCAACGGCGACTGAATAATGGCAATTGGGTTCAAATGTGCCTTTTAAAATAATATATGTGAAATTTAAACACTGTTTTTATGTTTTCTATAATTTTATGTTCGCTTATAAATTAATTCAGTATTAAACCACAATTTTTATAATGCTAAAGTAGAAAGGCTAACTGTTAACCCCACAGAATTAAGCAAACATACATTATTTGCATTACTATAATTTCTTCATTCCAAACAAAAAACAAAAAAGAAACAGAGCGAATTGGTGAATTTCATTATATTTGAAACCAACATGTCAAAATCATTCACAAATGGTGTATTTAAATTCTGTTACAAATAAAATTTGAAAATTTGTTGACTAGTGTAATCGGCATCATCATGTGCCTGCTGAATGGCATTGGCGTTCACGAGTACCCACAGACCACGGTTCCTGGTTTGTGATTCAAGTTTATAAATGATATTCCTCCCTACCAACGTCTTTGGCCATCCAGCATCAGTTCTCTTGGTCAGCTGTCAATTTTACTGCTGATCATGGGACGCAGAGGTGTTTACAAGGCACCAGGGCCAGGTTTTATACTGGCCAAGACACGTCCTAGTCGTGCGACCTGGGCATCAGGTCCCTTCGGGGTCCTGGCTAACGTAGTAGGATCGCTGATTTTTCCGAAGTGAGAATGTCTGCCTACACGGCGAGGAACCACCAGTCTGCACACCAATAAGCCAGACATGGGACAACGGATACTCACGCAAACCTCAGTACGGTATGACATCACACTGATGTTAGACAACCGGATGTCTTCAACCGACATACAAGACCTCGCGCATAGGCAGCGAACACAAGTAAGCAAAGCAACACTGCTGATCATTTCTGTGTCACCGTGTTTTTTACGTTTTCTTTTCTCGTTACTTAACCAAAGACCATTTGTTTTGTCTCGTGTGTTATATTTGTATATACTATTAAAGTTTCATTATCATCTTGCAGACATTATTGCTAGTTACGCTGGCCGACAAAGATATTCGCAACATTCGTCTCAGGAACATTGTGCACAACAATATGGAAGAGACAGTGTCCTTCGGTCATATCGTGAGATGAGAGACATTGGAGGACACTGTGACGACTGGAAAAAGCAGCAGTTGAAGTGGCAGAAGTACACCGAGAGAAATGAAATTACATGGCCTAAGATGGTGGCGTTCATGAATATCATCAATAGAATTGAAATAGAACGATAAAGACCGAGGTTTATGGAGAGACATGGAAGCTCACGTCATATACCAAGGCACATGAGCATGCTGATTCTCTATACAAATATTTTAAATGTTTCATTTCAATGTCCAATAAGCCATATTATAGAAGGCAACAGGGTTGATTAATGCCACATGGCGTTTAGACAGAATGACGTCATCGGAATAGGCAGTAGAAAATCATATAGGGAAAATCCACTCGGACACGAAAGTGGACGTCAACAAAGGAATCCAAGGAAAATGTGGAGAACGTAATTGGACAGCAACGGGGAGACGCTGGGACTTTGTGATACGAACAAGATGTGTTTCTGAAGGCTCGAGGTGAAGGTGACACCTGGATGCCGTGATTTCGGGATGAGACAGCAGGGAATCTGGTAAGGAATTTATTGAGGACGACACAACAGTGAAAAGGACCGGGAATGGAAAAACCACCTAGACTGAATCTTAGTATCTAAGAAATTGAGCTGAGGAATGGATAGGAAGGCTTCAAGGCCGACGAGCTGGTTTGGGAGCTCAGGGGTGGATGCATTTGAGTAGGTGCCGATCCTGTGGTTAGGGATCAGCCTGCTTTTCTGCCAGAGTTTTAATCCTATTACCGGTGGCGGAAATAAACGTCTGGAAAATCGTTCGCTTCACTTGAGTATGCTGTTCTGAGTTCTGTTACCAAGTTCTTATTTTCCGATGATGATTTTTGTGTTTGCTCCAGTTGCGTTTAGCGGACAGGCACATTGAGACATGTGGGGGTCGTCGTTTCTGGACACTGTTTGTTGATCAACATAGATTCCCGCCAGTTTCTAAGAGCTGAACATAAGGAATTACGCACCAGCAGCGCTGTTCACACCGTGCTACACAGAAAGAAACAACATACGAATTATCACGTCATAAGGAGACAAAGATGGTGAAGACCCATAAAGGTAAAGTCTAATTTACTTCACAATTTATAATTGCGCAGTGTGTCGATACGAATAGACATTGTCACCAATATCGACAAGTATGCAGACATAGAATTGTGCGCACAACCCAAAACATAAAGTGAAACACGATTTCAAGAACGTTTTTTTTTTAGAAGCACGTAAGAAACGCACGTTTTTACAAGTAACCACTATTATATGAACATTATTGAATTTGATATAAAACTGAAGATGTTTTACTATTGTCCAAATTGAAAAGTCATGCACATGTCGTACGTCACTAAATTATGAGCAAATAAAGACAGATTCTCTATTGAATTATGCGACATTTGAATACCTACTCGACATATATATTCTGTCGCGCTTACAAAGAAGGAGTCTTTGTCCCCCAACTGGACTCTTCCACTATTTCACATACCTAACGTCAAGACCATGGAAGTACACTGATCATCGCTGAGGAAGTAACTATAAGATTTTGAAGAAAGCGATGGATAAGCGTTGAATACCACAGAGTATACGGGACGAAGAACATTTACATAGTACAGTTATGCTACGATGCACATGGAAACATACTTATAAACACATATACGTTAATGGCACACTTTACCCAATTTAAACGATAACATTCCACACTGGGACATTACATTTATTATATCTTGGACATTGAAAGAATGTACGGGTATGACTACAGTGCTACTTAAGAAAGGAAGCTAGTACATGGATACGAAATGTCCGAAACATTCGACACCATGGTCGATATGGAAAGTAATTATGTTGATGTGAGTAGGCCATAAGATCTGAAGAAACACTGCGCTGCCACAAGTCTACACCACAATATTGTACGATAACACAACGATGGACACTGTACATTCGAGAATTGAGGATTTGCTCACCAATTTGATTACAACTGCTCAAAAGTGACTTTATACTAAACAATCTGCGGAATTTATGAAGTTCGGCATGATTCGGGATTATAATCACATTTATCGTTGGACTATTCCACATAGGATGGAGTGTACTACCGATCTGCAAGTATAGTTTACTCTATCAAAAAGACATTCGTTATTTTACGAAGATTACTAACAGTTTTGACTTGGTTGTTCAAAACGCCAAAACATGTTACCACCTACAAGTATTTCGAGCGTGATACGAAAGTGAGTCCCGCATAACTGAACTCGACATTCGTTGGAGGATTTACTTCCGAGGCCCGCATCAAACACTCATCGTCCAGCCTAGCATCAGAATAAGGCTGTTACATTGCATCAAGGGTCAACGTACACGCCCTAACCAATTACGATTACGCATGGGTTGGTCACGGATCACGTGATTCAAGGGCGGAGTGCAAGTTCATTGTACTCTCGTGAGAGTGTATAAGCAAGTTTTCTAACATACAGTAGTGCTTACTGACCAACATACCCACAACTGCATACGATATTCAACATAGTTGGTCGCTAATTGGCAATGATACCAGGTCACTTGGACAACGCCACATGTGGATACACAGACAACAGCACACCTACACTGGAGCATACTAATTTCTGAAATCGCTGAGGACGTTGTTACATTGGATAAACTCAACTAGATCAATCAGGACCGAACATTTACAGCGTACGTCAACGTTTACGGACAGCGATAACGTCTGGACATAACGTCATAGTGGACACCAAAGAAATCAACCCAAATATTGCACAAGGCCAGTATATGTTATTGTTGGTTAATGTGTTATTGTGTTAAATGAGGTGCCTATTATTTAATATTAAGTAAATTAGTTCAAAAATGGATAGTGTGGGCGGTTAGAAGGGCATTTCTACATTAAGCAAGGACACTTGAATATTGTGGGGTCAACACATAATTGTTGTCTTGGGTTAAGTGTAGTAGTAAGAGAGGATATTTACGTCAAATTTCTGTAAAAGTACTATTGTCTTTTATGAAAGAAAATATCTAGTTACGTCACTCGTCAGTCGTCTTCTGTCATTGTTGACTGTCTAGTATTATATATTCTTTACACTGAATATATTTCTTATATTATTTTCTGTTATTTACAGATAGTAACACTTCAGATATATAGATAGCAAGAAGTTACTGAATTTCTTTATTGTTCAAGTTTACAGTGCTGTTGAGTTACAGTTCACATTTTGTTCAGCAGTTGTTATATCTGAATTGAACATATTTACATTTTTGCATACTCTTCTATGATATTTCATCTAGATTATTATACAGGTAGGACAAGATGTCTACACTACAATATCTCACGGAGTTGGGTGAGAAGAATGGATTGGCTGGAGCAGAACTCAGGAATTGGGTCATACAGGAATATAGAGCTCAAGCTGCACGTGAGAGGGAGGAACGACAAAAGAAATGGGTTCTTGAAAACGAACTAAAGGAACGTGAGATGGCTATCAAATGAAGTGAACTAGTTCTGGAACATGAAAAGAGGGTAGCATTGCAATGCGAACGAATAGAGTCTAGAGAAAAAGAATTAACTTTGCAACGTGAAAAGATATCTGCAATGAGCAGAGAGATGGAATAAAGACAGATAACAGCAGAGGCAGAGTTAAAGGCAAGACAGTTAGCCGTAGAGGCAGAATTAAGGGCAAGACAGTTAACCGTAGAGACAGAAATCAAGCAAAAACGACTCGCACTTCAAGAGGAGAATCTTGCAAAGGAAACAATGTGGAAGGAGCGTATGAGACAAATGTATGAAATAAAGGAAAATAATCACACAGGTAAAGTATCTGCTACAATAGTGAAAGAACCGAACGCCAGAGATTTCGTTCAGAAAGTAACTATCGAACACAAGTCTAACGAAACACTTACAAGTACAAATGCCCAAATTGAAACAACACAAGAAGAAGAAGAAGAAAAGACGCAAATAGAACAGGGTACATCAACGGTAGAAATGCATGATACAACGATACTGAGTGATAGCATAACGGTAAATAATTGCAAATACCAAGATTTGCACAAGGTCAACGAACCCAAACATGAGGAAATAACTGATACTTAAAAACAAGGCAAATGAGATTATTTGTCGGTAAATGACATATTTTTGAAACATTCAAAAAAGAAACCAAAAGGTACACGCATTGGTTGTTACACACAAAAGTTACATGCACAACAAGCGAGGAAACATAGTGTAAACGGGTTCATACAAACAAAAACGCATATCAGAAACATGCACACAGAAGTGAAGAAGCATAGCACAAATATACACACAAAAGGCAAGAAATGTATTACATACATACGCACAGAAGTCAAGAAGTGTGTCATAAACGTACATACAGAAGTCATTAGGTGTATGACACACATACACGCTGAAGTTAAACAGTATGTCACTAACAGATACACACAATCAAAGAAATACGTTGCGTACGGCATTACAATTATCCATTCACAAATTAAAAGAAGATACACAAGACTGAAAACAATTACATGGTTCCAATCAACAAAGTTACCATGTACAAATAATGGCATGCGTGCAAAAGAGAGATTCTATAGGTTTGAAACAAAGAAAGAAAGAAAGAAAATAAATGAAAGGAAGAATAAAAGAAAACAATAAAGAAAAATAAAATGGGATGAATGTGAAAGTGTTTGGTTCATATCAACACATAGTACACTACAGACACATTAGGGTCTTGTTGCTTATTTATCCCAGATATCACTGTGTAAAATTATACTTGTCAGAATTATTCTCACTATCTTTCTTCACTTAAGTGTGTGAAAATATGTTGGTTCTCTATTCTACAGATAATTGTTCGTAACTATATCGTTATTAGAGAACTTAATAATTTTATGAAGAGTATTTGATTTAAATATTTATTATATTTCTGATTTATTATCTTAGAAATCTTGAATCTTTGAGATATGATTCTTCACAAAACTGTAGGATCTACAACTCAATTATAATATTGCCGATATTTTAAATCAACTATAAATATAAATATTCTATTCAATTTATTCAATTCTAGTTTATTATATTTGTTTGTTCATAGAGTGTTTGGAAATATGTGTTAGATAGCACCGAATTTACTGGCAATACACACACAGATCAACAATTACATATTATTAATGCAAATAGCTAGTTTAAGTAGTTGGATACTTCTGTCAATATGTGATTTTGACAGGATGATAAGAAATTTACGTGAGGAGGAACCTATGAGGCATGGAGAACTTTGAGAACTTTGACTTGTGTGACTTTTCTCCTGTGTCGAGTTTTCACTTGGATGGTTTGCGACTGGGTGTAACTACTTTAAAATAAAACCGGTGAACACGTATTGTGTTAATAGTTGATTAGTTAACGTAGTTAGATTAAATACTATGTTAGTATAGTTATATTTTGATCATTGATCGTTAGTTATTATTACTTAATTATGGGTTGTCAATTTTATTGCGATCGCCATTTCCAAGTATAGACACCACTACATATATCATAATACTAGTCCCCTACCTACCCGTTTGATGAGATTAGGATTTACGACATAGCGGTCGGGATAAAAGTCATTGTGTCTACACTGCTATGTGTCAGATTAATTCTCTTGATGAAAAAAAAAAAATGATTACATCATTTTAAAAGGGAGGGGGGCATACTGCCACATGGCGTTTGGACAGAATGACGTCATCGGAATAGGCAGTAGAAAATCATATAGGGAAAATACACTCGGACACGAAAGTGGACGTCAACAAAGGAATCCAACGAAAATGTGGAGAACGTAATTGGACAGCAACGGGGAGACGCTGGGACTTTGTGATACGAACAAGATGTGTTTCTGAAGGCTCGAGGTGAAGGTGACACCTGGATGCCGTGATTTCGGGATGAGACAGCAGGGAATCTGGTAAGGAATTTATTGAGGACGACACAACAGTGAAAAGGACCGGGAATGGAAAAACCACCTAGACTGAATCTTAGTATCTAAGAAATTGAGCTGAGGAATGGATAGGAAGGCTTCAAGGGCAACGAGCTGGACTGGGAGCTCAGGGGTGGATGCATTTGAGTAGGTGCCGATCCTGTGGTTAGGGATCAGCCTGCTTTTCTGCCAGAGTTTTAATCCTATTACCGGTGGCGGAAATAAACGTCTGGAAAATCGTTCGCTTCACTTGAGTATGCTGTTCTGAGTTCTGTTACCAAGTTCCGATTTTCCGATGATGCTTTTTGTGTTTGCTCCAGTTGCATTTAGCGGACAGGCACATTGAGACAATTAATAAGAGCAAATATTCTATTGGACTCGATTTCTTTTGTTAATACATTTTCCTCCTGTAATTTGATATTATATTGTCCTTCTGTCGAAGAGTCTGTAGCTGTGTCACCTTTCACAGACCGGGTAATTCACGTGACCTGATAAATGTTTGTTCACTGTGGATGCAGACAATTGCCGCCACACTTTAGCAGACGTGATGACTCTTCTAGTGGAATCATCTCGGGAACCTTTCAAACACATATTTAAGTGAACGAATGAAAAGATGTAAATATTCTAGCAAAAACTGCAGGCTTATGTTACCGGCATCATCTCAGATAATACATTACAAATAACACAACCCGGTGAATAAGGTGGAATGTTTAATTTGAATATCATATAAAAACTATATTACTTAAATAATTAACATGAATCATACAAACAATAAACTTTATGTATGCTAGTTTATAGCCCTGCCTGTTGAACAGAAGTGGTGTCTATAGAAAGCCTTTCAAAGTTGGTAATCTATGTGAGAAGAACGTCAATGCTTTGTAAACTAATTGTTCAGGGAAAGGAATGTGTTTACAGGTAGCGTGACCAGAGTTGAGATAAGCTGAGTCAAGAACAGGCATTACAACACTCGGGATATTCCTATACATGCTCCATCCCCATCTTCAACAGCCAGCGAAGAGACTCATTACTAATGGAACCAGTTGCCGTCTGATTATGTGTCCGTCTGGACTTTCCTAGGAGTACTGATTGTCTGCCTGATCGTCTGGTCACTCCCTGCTACACCAGGCTCTCTAGGATATGATGATTTATCTGTTTCCTCACACTACACACATTATAACCAGGCAAAACGCCAATGATGTCTGCACATTACCCTGGCACCAGGTCTGAATTTCAAAAGGTGTCATGAAGTTCATAAAGGAGTCATAACGGTCGTAAAGGTGTCAAGACTTTCATAAAGGTGTCGTGACTGTCATAAAGATGTAATGCTGTCATAACGGTGTCGTGACTGTCATAAAGGTGTCATGACTGTCATAAAGGTGTCATGACTGTCATAAAGGTGTCACAACTGTCATAAAGGTGTTGTAACGTTCATAAAGGTGTTATGACTGTCATAAAGGTGTCATGACTGTCATAAAGGTGTCGTCACTTTTATAAGGATATTAAAGAAAGCAGTGAAAAAAGAGTGTATTACCAATCTGTGTAAAATATATTAACAACCGTGGAATCACTGATGACATAATCTGGCTAGAAACCACTGAAGAAAATTTCTAAGAGCAGGTGGACTGTGTACTTTTAGTATGTTATAGAAATAAAAACCGCAGACTTATTGATGCTGATTGTCTGACAAATGCTTGCCCTGTGAGAGACGTGGTAGCGTACTGGCTGGCATGCTTGCCATGTGAGCGAGATGGTAGAGTACTGGCTGATGGTCTTGTCTGAAGCCATGTGTTTGAATCCCCACCGAGGCAAGGTTTGTTTTAGAAACTGACCTGGGTGGTCAGATCGATCCAGATAAATGGGTGCCAGTAAATATTCAGGGAAGTAAAGGCAGTGGTTGTGATATCTATCACATTAACCTGCTGGGTTTTAGAATATGGGGGATAGCCCAGTACGCTTCAAGGCGCGAATAACGGTAATTGAGTTTACATCACTGTTATTCTTGAATTTCCATATTTCCTAAGTCCAGCAGATTCTGAATTTGGACATACAAATAAATATGAAGAACATCATGTAAAATACATATAAATAAATAAGACTTAAACAAATTGTGAATTGTGATTGCTAAAAAAGATGCAGGGATCGGCACATGCCGTGTTTTGGGCATATGTATAAGGTATTGATTACTGCGAGTTTTCAAACACACATGTAGGTCCGTTAAAGAGCATCTGTAAATATTATAGTACAAAAAGCAGGATTATATTCACAACACCACGTTATAAAATACAATTTAACACAAAAACGTAAATATTGTAGCCAAAACAGCAGGATTATATCCCTTACGCCATGCAATAAAATAAAATATAACATAACAATATAAATATCATACCAAAAATAACAGGATTATATTCCCATCACACCGTTATAAAATAAAATATAACACAAAAATGTAAATATTATAGCAAACATAGCTTGATTATATTCCCATCACCAAGTGATAAAATAAAATATAACACAAGAAATATGACTATTATAGCAACAACAAAAAAGGATTATATTCCCAATACCACGTGATAAAATAAAATATAACACAAGAAATATGACTATTATAGCAACAACAAAAAAGGATTATATTCCCAACACCACGTGATCCAATAACATTTAACACAAAAATAAAAAAAAATGTAAATATTATAGCAAAAGAAACAAATAGGATTTCATTCCCATCACCACTTAATAAAACACAGTTTAACACAAAAATGAAAACATTTTAGCAAAAAAGCTGTATTATATACCCAACACCATGTTATAAAATAAAACTTAACGCACAAATGTAAATATCTTAGAACACAGAAAAATTATATTCCCTGTGATAGAGTATTTTGGCTCCCTTCTAGTTTGTTTAAAGCTAGCAGTAATTAATAGTATAAGTATTTTCTTTTTTTTTTTTTGCATATCCTTTACAGGACATCGCTGTCAACACCAGCATCTTTCAGCTGTATGTTGATTTCTTGGTAAGATTACGCTCAGTAGTTTGCCATTGCTTTCTGTGCGGCCGGCTCACATACCCCGTAAGTGACCGATGCGATTCGAACCACTGCTGATTCTTACCATCACCACGTTACCCACGAGAGTATACGAGATTACGCAGAAAAGTCATAACCTCAAAGCCACGAAGCCGGCAGTATAAGTATAAATGTAGAAATTATAACTATGTTGAATAAATTATAAGTGGTTTAAGTATTAACCTGTGGGCCCACCGGCATATACGTCCGGCCACCATACAAAAGAGAATACTGTAAACCAGGCAAACGCAACGTTTATCTGGCATGGCTGATTTGATGATCTGTCTCATTCTTCTGGCTGGGTTCAGCAACAACACTTCGGTGGCCAATTTAAAAAACTAGTTCGAGTTAGGACAATCCAAAATTCATTAGTAAAAGATTACAAGTACCACGACGGTTGTATAAACTAGAGCCAGACTTCGAAAAGGCGTTGGCTGCATTTTTTCCTATTAATGTATTTTCATTTACAGTAAAACCTCGGTTTTAGTCGATAATCCGTCTGAAAACAATCGCCGAAATCCGAAACAGACGAAAAACGAGGCAATTATATCCATATAAATGGCTGTAAATCCAATTAATTCTTTCTAGACACCCAAAAGCACATGCCAAAAATACATTTTATAGAGAATACATGTAGTGATTAGTACTATTTTTCGACCCCATGCTTGTCCGAACTGGCACCTTCGCCGTGCCTAGTAACACTATATGCCAGTGTGACTCTTGAATCGTTCAAGCCATGCTCTGCTGGCCCCTAAATAACTAAGTACACTAGCACTCGTCCAAGGCATTTTCTTAATGAGATCGGCATACACAGTCTGGCCTTTTCACATATGATTACCTCCCAAAGAGAATCACCATCTAACTATTTTTGATTTATCCAAATTTATAACTGTTCGACATCTTCAGTTGTCTGCGATCTATGTTTCGTTAGCACATTCACACCTTTCGCTACATTAGCCCCTTCATTGTTTCCTTTTTCGCCACATTGGAACTTATCGTGGATGGCGACTTCCCATACATGCAGCCGATTTCAGCAATCGTAATGCCGCTACCGTATTTTTCAATGATTTTATTCTTCAACTCGATCGTATTCCTGACCTTCTTCTTCGAAGGGCTGTTGGCTCGTGACATTTTCTTTGATCCTATGATGGAGCTAACAGGAAAGGATTAACTTATTAGCAAGTGATGTCCACACAACGAGAAACAACGCCAAACTGAGCAGAAGAACGCTTGAATCACTTTGTTTTCTCAAAATTAGCAGCGAGGTCCCGTGGCCACATCGACGAAATCCGAGGCAACCGTCGAAAACCGAAAATCTAAATAGACGAAAACCGAAAGCAACTAACACCGAGGTTTTACTGTATGTACAATATGTGTGGTTAGTCTAAAGAAAGTAAATTTACCCATGCTAGGCCGCGTGAGGTAAACACAGTAAATCCTTAAGACACGAGGCGTAGACAAGTATTTGGCTCTAGAAGGCTAGTTCTACAATCTGGAAGTGTTCATAGCATTTAGGGATAACATACAGTGTGATTTGATAGATTCATTTGTACTATCTTAGTGATTTATTTAAATCAAGCCGGGTTGATATTATCAGTGCGGTAGAGAGTAGTCGCCTTCAGGTGAATATTTTGTTCAAAAGCCAGGCTTGGCAAACATAGATCAGGGAGAAGTGGAATATAGTTACTTCAGCTATTGATTGAGTCCAGTAAATATAGGAATTCGTGGTGCTAAGATTCTTTGTCATCGGATTGTTTATTTCACAACGGGCGATATAGTTTTTGCTAGGAGTTGACGTAAAAACTACAGGTTAAGATTTAATAGGCAGACGTGCGACATTTAATCACCTTTCCGGTCTGCACTATTCCTAGTGATCAACTATACTTTACTATTTCCATTTCTTGATTAGTTGTTATTTCACTACTCTTCTGTATAATTATTGTAAGTCGTGATTATTGTTATTTCACTGTTCTGTAGTATAATCAGTATAGCTCTTGATTATTATTTCACTGCTCTGCATTATAATCATTCCATGTCTTGATTATTGTTATTTCACTGCTCTGCAGTATAATCATGGTGTTTCTTGATTAACTCTGAATGAATATCAGTTGCCTTGATAGGATTGCGATTCATTCTGTTTCCTACAGCTATATAACTAGTAATGTTAAAACATATGGATCTGTCCTAATAGAGCTACATGCATAAGAAATAATAAGGAAAGTATAACGGTCTCTGTGTAAGATTTAGTGCGGTTGAAGGGGATTACCTGCCGACACACGGCTCACCAGGTGTTTGTGTCTGTACAAATATATATATATATATATATATATATATATATATATATATATATATATATATATATATATATATATATATAGATATATATAAAATGTTTTGCATATCCTTTAGAGGACATCGCTGTCAACATCAGCATCTTTCAGTTGTATGTTGATTTCTTGCAAGATTACGCTCAGTAGTTTGCCATTGCTTTCTAAGCGGCCGGCTCATTATCCCGCAAGTCACGAGCGCGGGTCGAACCGATCCAGTTCTCGTCTCGCTGCGAGATCCTGCGTGGATTAAACTAATATTACACATTGCACCCCTCTCGGGATTCTCCGTGGTGAAGTGGTCAAGCCGTCTGACTCGGGCTCCGAAGGTTGTATGTTCGATTCCGGGCCGCGTGCTTCATTTCACGAGTGCATTTTTTCGGAGACTTCCGAGGGTCGAAGCTGGAGCTACGGAGTTCGTGCTTTGTGCGACGCTTTCCGCGCTGCGGAAAGAAACTGAGCCATATGGGATAAAAACCCGGTGCAATGTAGCCGACCCTGTCGATTTTAAGCTAGTTCTTTCATTGCACCCACTCCCATACGAATCCGGATACGCCTTTGTGTGTCATCAGAATTGGCAGGTCTCACATTACCGTAAAAATAACTTTGTTAGCGAGAAATCACTAGTTGTTGAGCAAAACATCAAAGGAATGTCACCGCTTTCAATGATTTAAGTTGTTTTTGTACCTATCAAAGACATATTCCTTGGGTGGGGGTAAATATAAGACGGCTGGAAAAATTTCATAACGATGCAACAGACAGTTTTCAAAATAATTGATCGTGAATGAAGGCAAACACATGTGGACATACTATACAGCCTAATATAACAGTTGCTGCTTGTGAGCCACTGTCAATAGTCATGCATATTAGGGTGCTTATGCACCAAGATTTTCCATAGACTGTAGTCCAGGTATTGAAGAAGCAGTGGAGCTAACTCACCGACGCCTCACCATATGAGATGTGGAAAGACAGTGGAGGAAGACTGCAGACCATAAGCGCTGGAACTACTATCAGAGCTAAGTAGTTGAAGAACGCTCCCGATCCACCACAACACAGACCATACAATGATTACAGCATAGTTGACGCATTTGAAAGCAAAACTCACTAAGGACAGTCAATATCTTTTAAAGCATGCATTCTTTTTTCTTAATCATAATTTTCTTCTTTCCTCCTCCTTGTGGCAGTAAGTTTTTCATTAATAAAGGTAATAGCTGTGTTATAGTCTATTACCACACACATACAAAAGTAATAAATAACGATGCTTATTGCCTTTCATAATCCAATAAAAAGCCATTAACAATAATAGTAGCTATATGGTGTTAAGGAACGAAAGTTGTTTCATACACTTTGTGTCTCTATTGTTTTTGTCGAACAAAAGAGCCCTGGGGGTTCTTTTTCTCTGCAGGATCTGGTGGCACAGATAAGTAAGCCTTCTGTCTTTAGTCTATTATACAGCTGGTAGATTTATGTCATGTTTCCTGCACCACCGTAAGGAGGATGGATTTCTTTCTGGGATCAGTAACTGTACTTCCTAGCGTCAAACGAGCCAGGTGTCTTCTTCTCCTACAGTGGGTAGACTTTCCCAAGGGTTAGTCGTATTGTTTTCAACTTTATGCGTGGAGTTTCTATCTACCTTTGAAGACCACGCCGTATTCCCAAGACCACGTTCTAAGATCAAATATAACACAAAAAATATAAATGTTGAAGCAAATATAACAGGATTATATTATCACAACCATTTGATAAAATATAATGTAACAACACATAGCCATGAAGAACGTGCAACATTATAGAGATATATCATAATACAAAGATAAACATCAGTTTACAAAAACAATAAAATGCAGCAACTGAGCTGATTATGAACATTATTTGTTCAAATTATAATCTAAAAGGTTGAACGAGAACATTTTAAAATAAGCCTTTCAACATTGGCAATTAACGTGTGAAGGACGCCAGCGCCATTCTGAACTAATAGTTCCTGAAAAGGAATTTGTCTACATGCGGGATTGGCAGGGAAATGACAATGATGCCTCCAATTTGCATTAACATTTGGTAATAGGTTATTACGGAGAACAAGCCAGGGTTAGAAAATGATCTGGAAAATCAACTAGAAGACTTCTAGGTAGTCACAAGGTCGCCGTGACCAAATGGTTACGACGCCTGTCTCACGCTCCGAAAGCCGTAGATTCAGAAACTCCTGAGTGTTGTCACAGGATCTACAGAGTTCGTGCTCTGTACAACAATTTAGGCAGTAAAGAGTGGAAAGACAAGAGCCATATAGGATAAATCCCCTTGCCACGAAATCGAACCTCTCAGCTATAAAACCTCTTTGTAGACATGATGACTGATACAGTCTGGTGAGAAGCAACCAGAGAAAATGGGTTAAGTTGTTTTTCTTTAAACGTACACAAAAGAAAAAGTCCCACAGTAGGATATAACATAACAAAACTAAGTCCATAAGCATGAATCTGCTGTGGCTATGTGAAGTGTTACGACCGACTCATTTTGTAGCCCTGAATGCACGGAAGAATAGGTGACCATTCGATTCCTTCTTTAGCGAATGACGAGAGTTGGCATCGAACCTTTATGCGGCCGCGCTCATGTCATTACCAGATGCCGATGATGGAATCTGGTTAGAAGAGACTGAATGATGATCTCTGAGAACTGGTGGATTTTTGCTATTTTAGTGAGAATCATTACATGAGATTTATTGATACTGATTGTCTTCGTACTGTTGTCTACGCTGTCAAACATATGAAGAAATTAAAAACAGCTGGGCCAGATGGAATCGCAATAGAAGAATTACTAGTACTGGGAGAATTTGGAGTAGACATGTTAACCAAAATGTTGATTGATATTTTCAGCAGTGGATATCTATCGAGTGATATGCTGCAATTTTTATTTACGGCTGTACCAAAAAGACCAGGATCAATTGAAAGCGAAGAGTTTCTTACAAGTAACCACAAAAACATGTCACTAAGCTTCTGCTCAAAATTATAATGGGAAAAACAAGAAAGAAATTATGGAAATTGGTGAATAACAGTATGGATTTGTTGAAGGAAATGGTGCAAGCAATGCAGTATATACATTTCGGACACTAATAGAAAGATCAATAGACACAGAAAGACATATATTTTTGCTTGATAGATAAATAAGAT
Organism: Cepaea nemoralis; assembly: GCA_014155875.1. NCBI lineage: Eukaryota > Metazoa > Mollusca > Gastropoda > Stylommatophora > Helicidae > Cepaea > Cepaea nemoralis. The sequence continues at coordinate 53,526 of JACEFZ010027293.1, read as the reverse complement.
GGCGGTTTAAGCAACTTTCGCTTAGAATTGGAGATACAATTATGTGTTTTGTATGTGTTTCTTAACATCAATCTGTTCAAATAAGGATGAACCTACGACAGGTCCAGCAAACCGGTAGGGATTTTGTTTTTTCAAGTACTATTGCTCGAGAATTATGGAGGAAATTGAAAGAAAATCGCAACTCTATCTGCGTCCACGACAGAAACACACCGAAAAATCGAGCAACAACAGCTATATTACGAAACAGTCACGAGATATTTGCGACTTGGAATGTTATTGGTCTAGGAAATAAGGAACGATTCTCGTGTAGTTTATGAAAAAAAAATCAAATATTCAAATATTTGGACTAGCAGATACGTGAAATAAGTGGCAGAACACAAAACGAACACACGCAAGTTACGTTCTTATATAGAGTGGCGTCGATCAGCGAGCTAAAGCTAAACATGGAGTGGGTTTTATGGTTACATCCGGCAAAATCGAAAGCTACAATCAACACTAAATTTATATCGGAAAGAATCATACTATTATAGATCAACGAAGGAAATAAAACAGCAACTTGTATACAAACATACGCCTCCATGTAACGACACTTACAGCGATGACGAGTATTTTCATAAACTTGCAGACACGCTAAACAATGTCAGTGAGATTTGTGATGGGTGATTTCAATGGACGAATAGGCACACGAAGAACACTGTGGGATGAATGCATGAGGCCATCAGCGACATAGAGACTGTCAAGAAGCTGAATGAGATGACAGAAGTAGTGTAAAGATAGAAGTAAGGAAGAAGACTAAGACAGGATAGAGATAAGATCCCTTACCAGGGAATAGATAATAAAGGGACAGAAGAAGGAGATAGAACTCTAAACAGTTCTCCGACAGGACACGCACGTGTCATAATTAGGACATCTTAGGACATGACAGGGATTTACTCCCAGGTTAGAGTAGAAGACGATAACCACGGGAAGTACCCGTAAACAGCATTAACTCTAGTACAGTAACTAGTAACAGGCTACTGAACTGCGTGCTAAGTAACAGGGCACGCAACATTGCTGACGCACGAGAGTTCACAGGCGAGCAGTTGGACAGCGCTGCAAAACTAGCCAGACCGGACTTGATAGTTGAGGAGACAGGACCATGTGTTTACCCTACCGCTGTGTGGTTAACGGGGCACAGTAGTTGTAGTGAACTTAAGATAGTCTTAGGATAATTAGAGAGTGTATTTTGCATTGTTAGCATTTCATTGATTGTTAGGATGTTCTACAATTGTATGCACATATGAATGTTCATGTAGGCTCGTGGAGTAGATTGTACTCAGTACGCAATAAACAACATTTACCCTTTGTACACCTACGAGTTGATATTCGTGCGGTACAAATGAAGAATCCCTGTATGCCTGTATAATCTAGGTTGTTGACAGAGACTGAATGTAATAGCAATGGTCAACACCTACATAACATATGTTCCAAACACGCACTAAAATTAGCAAATAGATTTTTCCAACATTGACGTAGCCATACAAAAACCTGGTATAAATGGAATGACATAGATAAAGCATCTGAAATTGACTTCATTCTACTTAGGAAATAGGACAGAAGACTACTTTTGGATTCAAGAGCTCTCCCAAATACAGATGTTGATACTTATCATAAACCAGTCATAATAAAAAAAGATTTCATCATACAAGAAAATAAGAAACAAAAAGGTAACAACACATGTCATCAATTATAGGATGCTTCAGGAAAATACGGATCAAGGCGAATTCAGTCAAGGAAACAAAACACTACATAAGAACACCCCTAACGACTACTCAAGCGTAGATAAGGAATGGGCAATTTTCAATGTTGCCATTCTAGACACACTGGAAATTAAATGTGTAACAAAGGAAGTAGGGCAGGACAAACGATTAAAGGAAAGCTTGGTGGAATAACGAAGTTAAAGATAGCGAATTCAAAAAGAATGTAGCATTCAAAATATGGATTACAATTAAATCTGAACAAGACTATGTTACTTATAGAACAGCACGACGAAATTCCAAACAAACAATTAGAGCACCTAAAGATGAATCTTGGAGAATATACGGTGAACAGATGGCTACCTTTACTAACGACTACCCAAGAGAATTTTATAAATATTTCAATAAAATGAGAAACAGAGATGCTTGCTACAACCCAAACGCCAGCAAAAGAGGTATATCATTATTTAATCCACAACAAAGACTAGCAAGATGGGCAGAATACTTTCAAGAACTACTTAACCCCACACATAATAACATAGAAAACCTTGCCTGTGGGAAAACGAGTTAAATGGCTAACAAGACATTTTATATAGCATGGGAAGAAAGAAAAGTCCCATACGACTGGCAGCAGGCAATAATAGTACCGATATGGAAAAAGACAGGCAATATGAGAGAGTGTGAAACATACAGAGGTATATCACTCCTGGGCCATATAGGGAAAATGTACGCAAAACTACTGGAACAAAGAGATAGACCAATAGTTGAACAACAGTTAAGCAAAGTACAATTCGTTTTTCAGAAAAGGTAAAAGTTCCGCTGATGCACTATTTACACTAAGACAAATATGTGGAATAAAACTATCGAATATGGTGGCCAGCAGATTATTGTGTTTGTGGATCAGGAAAAGGTTTTCTATAGAGTAGACAGATACAAATTATGGACCATCCTTGAAGACTATAGGATACAAGGGCAACTGCTAAAATACATCATGGCCATGTACCTACTCGAACCGAAGTGCAGTAAGAACACAAGAAAGTATAGTCAGATATGTTCACAGTTAATACAGGAGTGAGGCAGGGATGTGTGCTCTCTCTCTCTCTCTCTCTCTCTCTCTCTCTCTCTCTCTCTCTCTCTCTCTCTCTCTCTCTCTCTCTCTCTCTTTCTCTCTCTTCTGCTATTTAATGTCTACATGGACAGAATATACAAAGAAACACGCCTTGACAGAACAGATTCAGCAAATTTAGGACTCTTTACTTCAGATGAAACAACTGACTCAAAGGAAATAAATGAACTACTATTTGCAGACGATCAGTCTTGTTTTATAGCGACGAAGGCAGACTGAAAATCATATTAATAATCTAAATTTAACATGCAGCAGATACAATATGAGTATAAATAAAGTCAAAACCGAAGTAATGCATGTTAGCAGATCGCCTGGTTCACTAAGTATACAGATAAATAGCACATCTCTGAAACAAGTTAAAGAATGCAAATATCTTGGAAGTATGATCACAGAAGATGGCAGATTGGACAGAGAAATCGAAATCAGATGTCAAAAAGCAAGTACGCTAACATATCAACTATCACCCACACTGAGACATCTAAATACGTCAATGTCCGCAAAACGACAGATAATAAACATCATATTCACACCAACCCTATGCTACCAATCTCAAACTTGGACTTTATCCAAACCACACTTTCGCAAAACCAACACCTGTGAGATGAGATGCCTGAGGAGAGCTGCCAACTTAACAATCCGAGACCGAGTATGAAATACTGTTATCTGACAGACCGTGGTATCAAAACTGTGTGCCACATTTATTGAAAGACAGAATTTCAAGTGTTTCGGCCATGTCGTTAGAATACAACATCATCAACTACCATCACTGGCCATACATCAAAGATCATCTGCGACGAGATCAAGAGGACGCCCGAGAAAAAAAAATGGATTGACGACATCAAAGGCATTGTACAATGACACGGAATGACACTATCCAGTGCCGCCTATCGGACAAAATTACATATCCGTCTGGTAATTTTATTATTCAAATATGGTATATTACTAGCGCGTTTTTTGCGACGTAAATGATTATCCAATAACAAAAAAACATGACGTACAAGTAATATACCATACTTGACTAACAAAATCACCAGCCGGACATGTAATATATCTCACCTTACTAGCAAAATCATATAACGGACCTTTTTGAATAACAAAATCACCTGACGGACATGTAATATACCACACCTCACTAAGAAAATCTCATGACAGACATGTAATATACCATATTTGATTAAGACGATCGCTTGACGGATGTCACATAGCGTTTCAGTTTCGCAAATTTACAAACTAGTAGAGAACAGCGTTTCGGGGAATCGAGAGTTTGAGGTGTGGGCCTATGGTGATTCCTTTTATGGTAACGAATGCCATCGCTCAGATAGAGGCGAGGAATGTGGTCGTAGCTGGAAATAGAACGGGATAGTATGGTAAAACTCCCGGGCTTCATTTGAGTCTTGGCCAGAGAAGGATGTAGTCATACAGGGAGTGGGTGTAGGCCCATTGTGGGCCCATTTTTGCCTCTATGTTGCATTGGTGAGCATACACATGTTTTTTTTTTTTATGATAAGATTTGTGTTAGATATTTAATACAATCTTTGTTTGATATGAGAAGTAATACTACATGTCATGTATGTATTTTGGCGGAGTTTGCTACGGCACCGTTACTTCTGTAGGAAAGCCAGCCTGAGATTCGAACGTCTATACCACTGTCCTATATTCCCATGCTTATAATTCTTATCATGCTATGATTACTGATTCATCTTCTTTTGAAGACTTTGATGTCTCTGTAAATGCTGTACCGTTTCTGCAGAGTTCAATCTCATCTAGGGAAGAGCCTATCTTTACCGGACTTTTGGTAAAGTATTCAGGTGTTACATAATGCCTTTGTTAAAGATTCAGAACTTGTACGCATATATATATATATATATATATATATATATATATATATATATATATATATATATATTATATATATATATATATATATATATATATATTGTGTGTGTGAATCTTTACTTTATCTGTGTACAGAATATGCCGGGGACGGAACGTAAATTGTGTGTGTATGACAGCCTGGGGACACAGTTAGATAAGACATCCCATTGCTTTTGTCGGATTTGGTGGACCCTGTATGTCATTGGCTCAATCATATTTATGAGAACGGTTCACATACCTAAATACTCATTTTTACCTGCCGTAAATCGTGCAGTGTGCTTGCCAAAATAACAAGACATTGGAGCCAATATTTACAAAACCCCGACCTTAGTCACACCCTGGTCATGTTCTATAACAGATTGTTGTACTCCCATATAGAGAGGAGTGTTTTTATGTGTGAGAATATATCTCCATTTGGTATCTGTGATGTCCTGTTCGTTGTATAGGTAGAAGCGTGAGGTTGGTAGAGTGTTCAGATTACCGCCCCAACTTCCCGCCAAATAGACCCATACGTTACAGGCCCACAGGGGATATCCCACTTCATCATATGAGGATTGTCCTCTGACTATATGTCTAATTGTTGTCTCTGTGAGTCTTATGAACCTGCATAATGAGCTAGAATATTCACGGCTTGACATTTTTGATTTGCAGACATTTGAGGCAGGCGTGGGACATCTTGGCTGATTTTGGCTGAGTCTGAAACTGTTGGCTTAATTTGACAGAGTGAGAACCATTTGGCGGAGTCGGAGACCTGGGCGAGGCTTTGGCTCTCCCTTTTATCTAGGTCTATAATGACAGAGATGGGTCCTCCCTGGGCAGTTACCAGATGGAGGCTTGAGATGATTGGTGGCTGGAGATGCTGCTACTTTTAAGTGTGTGAGGTGTGAATAACAGACAGGGGAGATAACTCAATGTTTATTTTTACGCAATTCCGAGAAGGACATATCTCAGTCACATCCCTTCGATTGCCAGGGTTAACAACGTATGAGCTGATAGCAAGACAGCTCGATGAGTGATCTAGAATGCAGTACCATCGGTTACCCCTATTTGAGTCTGTGAGATTTACGGAGTCTGCCGCCGAAATACCAGAGGTTCTGTAGAATCGGGTTATCAATTCAATATATAGTCGAAGACATCAGACGTCTGTCTAGAACCAGTGGTGGCCCCAATTCAGTGCAGTGTCGCTTATAGACATTGGGATGTATCTTGATCTACGATGGAAGAATACTAACCCCTATCGGCTAGGTGCCTCCTGGATGTTCTTCAACTAACAATCCCTACAGCCTCGTCAATAGTCCGTGCTTCAACCTTTCCAGCATGATGGATAATACTACCAGTGGGTTTGAAACCCCTATTTTGTGCAGACATATTTTCCTCTCAAGATCAATGCCAGATCGAGTAGTCCAGACTTCAAGTCCCACCATCATCATTTTTAGCGAAGGGACAATTGAGGACAGTTCCTTTTGTTGGTCAATTATGACTGTATTTTATCAACGTCAACGAGCCGTATCCCCATTACAGTGTTCAGTATCCAGAGAACCTTGTTTTTTTTTCTCAGTGGCACATTGTGGTGTTTGGTCAAGTTAGGATGGGAGGAGCCCATCTATTTCAGCGGTAGAATCAGAAGAGGAGTAGGTTAGAACAGTAGAAGTGTCGTCATAGAACTGTTGTTGTGGGAGAATGAAGACAGTTGTAGAGAAGCCCTGTGTGGAGTGAATCTACATTCTCCTGATTTATAAGATTGGTGTCTTCAGGAACTTAATTACAAAAAGGACCCAATAAACAGTCAGATCCCTGATCTATGATTGGTTTTTAGGTGTAGGGAAGAGAAGAGGAGGAGGGAGTTGTTAGAGTAGAAGTTTATACATTATTTGGGAATGTATTTTTTGTTTGATGTTTTGATAGATTGTAGTGGAGACAGAGTCTTGTACTTCCATATTACGAGATTCTGTTAATAAAAGATATATGTTCGTCAGGAGAGTTTTCATTGTCTAGTGACCAGTGCTACACTGTTTGTTATTGTAGAGACTGTGCTACTGTATGTTTATATGCAGAGAATCCAGTGGGAGGTCGACCAACACACAGTCTCAGATATTTTATCCAAGAATAACAACTTGATATAGATCTGTGGTTAAGTGACCTATTCTCTGTTTTATTCTTCAGGAAGGTAGTTTATCTTGTAAAGTGGGTGGAGTCTATCCGACCATAACCCCCTTCTTACTTCAATAGAGCCAATAACTACTCTATATTCCTGGAGTCTTTTACGAAATAAACTGTCTCGATCAACTGCCTTTATGCGGCGAACCTGGGGACCGATTGTTTATTTCCCCTAGACAACTATTTTAGTCCATTTCATATGGTATTCTCATTCACTACCCCACAACGGACATGTAATAAACCACACTCGAATTACAAAATCATAAAACGGACATGGAATATAACATGCTTGACTAACAAAATCACCAGACGCATATGTAATATACCGTACTTGACTAATAAAATCACCAGACTGACATGCAATATACCATACTTGAATAACAAAATCACCAGACGAACATGTAATATGCCTTACCAGAAAAAACAACATTACCAGACTGACGTGTATTATACTGTACTTGAATCACACAATCACCAGACGGACGTGAAATATAGTATACTTGACTAAGAAAATCGCCAGACGGATATGTAATGCACCATACTTGACTAACAAAATGACCAGACGGACATATAATATACCACACCTCACAAACAAAGTCACCAGACGGATGTGTGATATACCACACCTCACTAACAATTAATCACAGACACATGACATAAACTGTTACTGTGGTGTAAAGTGTGTATGTCTTCACTAATTCTAAGTTACCACATAATGAGGTGAGTCGGCCATCTTCTTTTATCATCCCAAACATTTTAAACATGTTCAGACAATTATCCAACATCCATATTGTTGCAGGACCCCGCGATAGCCAGTGATCAACGCACTTGCCTTCCGACCTGCTGGTCAAGTGTTCGAACCCCCTCGGGGAAAGGCGTGATGTTTGTATTGACTTGGGTTTGTATGTCGATTCAGCCTACAGTGGATACCAGGAAATGTCGTGGGAAGTAAATAGGCGGGCATGATACTGAGCACATCTATATAGAGTGTCAGCTGATGTATACAAATGTGCAGGCACCATAAACTCATCACACAAGAAGGCTTGTCAGTAGGTCCCCCTGTACTTTCATAACATCCTTTTGACTATCTACTCGACGTATTTTGACCTGATGTGTCTCTATTTCTTTTGTTTGCCTCGCGATTTGAATTTCTTTGTCAAGGGTTAAGATTTGACATCTTTCATTCTCTTGAAAACTTCTGGTCAGATTGTTTCTAAGTTGATAGATAATATAAAAACATGCAATAAACGTTATAGCATTGGCCATAACAATTAATATTGAGATAGTCATTAATGTGTACACAGCAGTAGCCGTGTATGCAAGTCTTGGTTTTGTGTTCAAGTCTATGACTGCACTTTGAAATATGCATAATACAATGAGGCTGGATATAGTAAACCGCCTTACTTTATGAACATGTCGCTCGATTCTGCAACAATGGTGAAATGTGTTATCATACTTATGATCAGCCTCTGAATGACTTTGGTTCGTTGGAAATATAATTAATGTAAGTGTCAGGACGTTCATCATCAATAAAGTATCAAATATCAGTTGTAAAATCCAGACATAATCAGTATCTAAACATTCGGTGGAACTTAGCAACTCAGAATCGTTGTTATTAGATTGTGGGGTCTTTTTATAAGCATAAATAGCGTCATGGAGTTGTTTCGTGGTAATTTCATCTCCTGAAATACAAAACATATCAATGTTAATGTTATGTACACACATGTGGTTCATTAAATGTATTATTAAATTCATCATCACGTGCCTTGCCAAACAGCCTAGGCCTTCGTGTCTCTTTTCAAATCTCGGCTCTTGGTGTTCTGAATCAATTCTATTCTTGACCTTCCGCCACGTCTGATTCCACCCAGCACAATTTTTTTTATGTGTACCTCTGTCTCATCCTTCGCTGATCTTTCTAGTCGTCTCCATGTTCCTCAATGTCTCTCTTCTCAGTATATGACCACAGAACAGTAGTCGTCTCTTTCGTACAGATGCAATGCCTCCAAACGCTTCATAATTTGATCTTTTAAATTCTAAAATCAACTACAATACACGAGAACAGGTCCAAAATAACATTTCACTACTCTCTTTCTGCCATCCAATGAAGGTTACTTATTACATAAGATAATTTTACTCTCTTTGAAATGCAATTTGTTTCTCAGGCCGCTTGTGTTCTAAATCTGTGTTATGCACGTTCAATATGATGTAATGTGTATCCCCATATACACGAATGTATTGGATTTCGTAAGTATTTCTCTATTATATTTTAATATCACATTTGGCATTATCTTTTTCTTGCATATAACAATTGTTTATTCTTGCTTGAAATTTAAGGCACCTCGACACCGCAAGGTATAAAAGGAACAAGATGAGTTGAGATGAGATGAGATATTTAAGGAGTGTCCTGTTTTGCACATTTATTTTACTTCAATGTCCAACAGTCGTTGCAGATCTCGTAAAATTTCAGACACCAATGCTGTGACCTCTGTATGAAACAGATTAGTTATAATTTAATTTCCCACTCGTATTTCAGATCTATCTTTAATATGTCTCATTATTATGTCGCTATAGAAAGAGACTCTGTCCTCTGTCCTTATGCGTCAGCTGCAACCGATTTGTGCAGCAGACCGTGTCGCGTTGTGTTATAACGTGCTGGTATGGGAGCCGGTCGTTCATAAAGCAATGCAAACTACTGAACGTAACACTTGCCTAGTACATCAACAGCAGCTGAAAAATGCTGGTGCTGACTGCAATGTCCCGTAAGGGATACGCAACTTTTCTTATCTTATAGAAAGAGAAGTGATAAGGTAACTCAGTTTCCATAGCAAGCGACGAGTCCACGTATGGAACTTCCTCCGATCGCGCTCATGCATGACTGCCTACTAACCGTACCGCCAACTTGCACGCTACCTGACGTTTTCGTGAACCTTTTCTGTTAGGGTCTAGTTAGTTAGTTAGTTAGTCGTAGTTCCAACCTCACAGCAACGGGTCGTCCCCATTATGCTCCGTTCCTGTGCCAGTGAATATCACACAAAACGCTCCCCACTGCCCAATGTGAAAAGTGGAAAAGACAGGAGTCTCGACAAACAACAGCCCGCACAGATACACTGTGCATAATGCCGCCGCCAGAATGTCAACACAATAGTCCCCCACAAAACACCCAGTTCATCTCTGATGGAATCTAATATCAGACCATGTCGTGTATCGTCCTTCAGTTAGATAACAGGTTGGATTTACTCATGCTATTCTCCCACTCCAAATTTGCAGCTTCCACGTAAACTTATCTCTGGGAAGACCTTATGTTGGTTTTGCCTTGCCTTCCCTGTCCACATAGATTGTTTGTGATCTCCGCCTATGACCCCAAACTCCGGTATCAGATAGTACCTTGTTCTGCTTAGGTGCAAAGTTGTCCACCTAAACATGTGTGCAATTATGATAATTCGCACCACATACAGAACTATACAAGTAAACATCTGGCTGGCTTGGCTACATGGTATGGTCGAGACAAGAACATAGAGCTGATCTACGACTCTGGTGATAGTCTGAGATTACGTAATATGAACGCCCACGCTTATCGACATGATGATGATGATGGGAATAGGAACATGTAGACGGAGCTATGACGGCGTCAGTGACGAACGTATTTGACAATCCCGACATTCCGGGTTTGAAATCATCTGCAGGCGATTTGTAAACAGACCGCCGTTGTGTTCATTTTCACAAGTGGTATGAGCGTTGGTGATTCAGAACGTAATGGCAAACTACTAAACATTAAATTGACTAGAAAATCACAAGCAGCCAATATATGCTGGAATTGATTGCGGTGTCCTGTAAAGGACATGCCAGTAACTTAAAATGAGCTATATGGAGTCGTCGAGGCTGAGAGGTTCAACGAACTGAAACTTTATCTTCTGACGGCGGAATAGTTTATTCGTTCAACACGCCGGTCAGTTGGATTTAAACATAGACTTCTGGTGCAGAAAGCAATGGCAAACTACTGAACGGAAAATTGCCTACAGATTCAACCTGGGGTTGATTATTGTACCAATGTTATTTCTATTAATCTCCCCACTGTGATTTATGTTTATCGGGAATAAGTTCGTTGTAAGGTTTGTATACTGTGTCTGTTTGTCTGTCTATCTGTTTCTTTGTCTGCCTATATGTCTGTCTGTCTGTCTGTCTGTCTGTCTGTCTGTCTGTCTGTCTGTCTGTCTGTCTGTCTGTCTGTCTGTCTGTCTGTCTGTCTGTCTGTCTCTATCTCTCTATCTATCTATCTATCTCCATCTGTTTCTCTCTCTCTCTCTCTCTCTCTCTCTCTCTCTCTCTCACTCACTCACTGTCTCTCTCTCTCTCACAAGAGTCACACATTCCTATTTGACTTCATATTGTCACGCCCTGCTGTGATAGCAATATCTATTATAGGTTTCAATTGTGAACTATTTGTATAATCCACCCAGGTGGATGACAGATGATACCTTTGCTAGGTGTTTGCCGTACTCGGAAGGATCTCTGTTTCCTTCACGAGCCGCAGAGGTTATTTTAAGCGACAGATTCTTTAGACTTACATTTTTACATCGTTCAGTGAGTCCCCTAATCACTACTTCAATTCTCTACTTCTGAGAATGGGGACGGAGCGCTTATGGGAATGCCCCGAATGCTGTGATGTCCGTTCTTACATCAATCATTCAATCAATCAATCAATCAATCAATCTACTTCTGTGAATGTGGATTAATAACTAAATGTATTTCTTGCACTAAGAAAATCAAAAGTTGACTTATACCCGTCAGATATGCAGTCAGCATCCCTCTACAAATACTGTGACAGTCCTTTCTCCGCTACAATTGGTCTTTTTAGCATCTGAGTTTCCACTCAAGTATAACGAAATACTATTATGGTTCTTTTGGGTAACGAATAGACACACAACATTTTACATATACAAAACTAACATTTCTGAGATTTGTGGACACGCAACGTTTTGTTACCTCATGAATGAATGAGGTGTGCGGACATACATTTGTTCCATACAACACTAACCTTTTGTTGGAGCAGTTGAGACCATTATATCCTCGTCATCACAAATAGCGTCGTGAAACATGTGACAGTCTGTCAGACTACGATTACAGATGCGACAAGGTGTACAGGGAACCTCTATCTGCAGAGATTCTTGTGTGGGGTCTCTGAAGTAACCATCCTTACAGCCAAACAAAGTTGGGGCGGTTCTGTTGCACGGTCTAGTGATGACCGCCTGGGTGAGATTATTCTCAGATAGTTCTTCACATTTTAAGCAATCCTTATATGTGTAGCTGTGGTTAGACATAAAAGTCCCAGCTGGACAGGGTAAGCACTCCTCACTGGATATCAAAAAGAACTGTCCAGCTAGACACACAATTGGTCTCTCCTTGCACACAAACACACCATCAGGGGTTATAACTGCATCATGATTAGGCGGGCAGCAGACGGTATTGTAGTACCCCTCACATGGTCGGGCGGGAAACGGACATTCAGTACACTTCTCACACCTGTCCTTCTGTCGAATATTCCTGGCTCTACGTCTGTAGAATCCATGTGTACAGAGTATGACATCATCATGAGTACTGTTGCAAGCACTGACCAACACTTCCACATCAGGGCTTTCTATCCTCGTACACGGTTTACATTCCCTGAAGAAGTGATGCTCCTCGGCAATGAAAGTTCCATTGGGACAAGGAATACAGACGTCATGACCTTCTCTGGGAGTGTGGAGTCTTTCTCCGCTTGAGCAGTGTGTCTCGTAAGTTCTACCAATGCAGAAGTGAAACAAGAATAGGAAAATAACACGATAAATGTTCTCCTTTTTCAAAATGTAAGACCGGCGAACTTCTGGCGTGAGCTTTACCATCATGTGTTTCTGTAAACAGTAATTATAAAGTAATCAACAGGACAGTTTAACACACCACGTGACGTACATGGTATATGGTGCTAGCTCCATAGTTGTATGGACCAACTGGCACTCGATGGCTGATGTGGCTGAACATGTCATACACACACATGTCAGTGAAAGTGTTGCACTTATTAAGTGAAGTAAAGTATGCTAAACTTGCTTAACTGATCCAATGCCGAAGGATAGTAAATCGCCACATATAACCTCCCTTTTGGGCAGAAATACGATATATCACTACACAATGGTCAGCATGCTATTTGTTTTGATATGCGGTGTCCTCCGCAATGCAATGTTCAATGAATGGAAATGTACATTATAATATTGTATGATGCAGTATAAAACCAACTAAAGAATACATTTTCAACGGTATGATTTCAACATAAACACATAAAATGAATTACTGAAGAAATACCAGCAAACGGGGAAGATGAATGTCTGATGAAGCCAGCAAAGACAGTTAACCTGCAGTAGTGTGAATACTATAAATGATAATGATTATACACACTAGTGCACATCTATTCATATTCTAGTTTATAACTGTGAACTAGCAGATATACTCTAGTAGTTAAGTTTGTAGGTTTCGGTTAGCATTTGGAGGATTGTGGAGGATTGACCTTGACCTCGGCTGATTTTCACTCCTCCTCGGTCATATAGTTGGTTAAGGGGTGATATATCTCTTATATTTTGGTTTGTGTAGTAAAAAGGTGTGTATCCATATTCCCACATTCACAATCAACATGAAGCACCCTCTTGGAGTGGTCAACAAGAAAATAAACCATTCATAACACTAAAAGACCAACAAACAAGAAATTTTCGTTTTCATAGCTTTTATTTTTCATCAACTTCATTGCATGAATTTCCAATAGTGTGTAGAAGAGTCAACAAAACATTTTTCATTGACAAAGTACATTCAATTGTTTTTATTGGTCATGATCAGTGACAAACGTGACATTGAGTCTTTTATATAGCCATTTCATACATATGACCACTTTAATAGAACATATTATAGACACCAAGCAGTAGGAAACATATATACATAATCACTAAAAAAAAACCAACAAACAAAAGTTCGTTTTCATAGCTTTTATTTTCATCAAATCCATTGCATGAAATTTTCAATAGGGTGTAGAAGAGTCAACAAAATATTTTTATTGATATCACATACGTGTATTTTCATTGACAAAGTACATTCATTTTTATTGGTCATGACCAGTGACAATCGTGACGTTGAGTCTTTTATTTATATAGACATTTCACACATATGACCACTTTAAAATGTAATAGAACATATTATTAACCACCTTACAGAAACAAAACAGTAGAAAACATATATACATAATTACACTAGGACGTGTTATATGTCTAGTGGTGATGTAGTGACTTTGTCTTTGTGAACTTGACGTTTTATGTAGAAATAGGATAGTGAGTTTCTGTGTTGTGTGTACGTGTAGATAGACGTGTCTTGTGCTTTGAAACCTACATTTGTCCCTGCAGTCGCTGTCTGTGTGTCAAGTACATCTAAAAATGTTTGTCTGTCTAGGTGAGTGTTGTGGTGTTTGGTGAGTCCCTTTGTGCTTGTTTTATTGTAGTCTCCGAAACAATGGTATGTTTTGCTACATAAGGATACCATTCCATCCCCTTCGTATTCTAACTTGAAAAGACCAGAGGTTCTCTTTTCATAAGCTTTGACAGTCTGGCAAGCCTTACAGGTATCAGTACTAACTATATGTTCAGAGCAGACTTCAGCCGGAAACCACTGATTATAAACTCTATCATACTCTGCTCTAAGATGGGGTCTAACTGCTTCCGCTAGGTTAGGTGTACTAAGTACAGAGTAAAGAGAGTCAGTGCCCATTTCGCATAATTGGAAATCCTCCCTGTCTAAATATTTATCTAGGAAATCATAATAAAACTCTAACATCCTCAATTTGGCATATTGATAAACGAAAAATCCTATTTGAAGGAGGAGATCCCAGACCGTTGTCTTTTTTCCTTTTTCTACTTCAAATATGTCTTCGGTCAGTGGTGTCATCTTTTTAAATAAGGGATTATTCACTAACTTGGTCGTGTCTTCAGCCTTACAATAGGAAACATTCGAATGTTTGGCCTTATTGGTTAGAGTTTTGCCGTATGCGGCATTCCCCAATAGTTTCATGGTTTCTGCCTTAACGGTAGAGGTCGTAATACTATCACCTTCTCTTCTGGCATCAGACACAATATCACCAAATTCTTGGAAGCAGCTAACTGGCTCCTACTCAATGATTTGGTACACATGGGTGACCTCTAGCCCATGTTCCAGATACCATTTTAATAATGGTGTGGCCAACATGATCTTTTCTCCAATATAACTACCTATAAGTGTCCGTCTGGCACTTGTCAGTAGTTTATATGACTGGGCGTACTGCCTCATAAGGTCACCAATATGCTCTCTGCCCACTTCAATATTTTTGAAAATGGGTGTCATCTCTGCGAACCGCTCTTTGTACTTGTCTGGCACATGGATGTCACACTCTATCAAACCAAACAAAGTCTCAGCTCTTACAGCCTTTAGAATCCTTTCTTTGTTAATGGTCTTTTTATTGTGCCATGGTTTGACATATGGGAATCTGGCCTTGACAAAACCCTTAATGTCAATATTGGTCTTTTTAAGGTTCCGCCAGTCACATTCCCACATTTCTACCACTTTAACTTTCACCTCGTTAACCAATACTGCTGGCTTATTGAACATATGGCAGTCATGTCACATGCGTAACCGTTCGTGTATGTACATGCGTGTGTGTGCGCTATCAATTACAGGACGTCGCATGCAACCCCAACATTGATTGGTTGCTCGTGTACCACCATGCTTTACCGTGTCATCGCATGGCCAAAGCTAGGTATTGTACTATACCTGTGTGTCTATCTTTTACATACCACAATTAAGCTGTAAGGCAAGCCATTTACAGGACGTTGCACTCAGCCCTAACATTGATTGGTTGATCGTGTGCTATCATGATTCACAGTGCCAACTCTCGACCTAAACTATGCCTTGTACTATAGTTGTGTCTGACTATTACATACTGCAGTCAAGTTGTAACGCATTGCATTTACACGACGTCGCAGTCAGCCCCAGCATTCATGCTTCTTGGACAAGCTTACCGATGTCTTTCTGACCAACCGGTACCCATAATCGCCTGTAGTGTCTTTCACCCGGATTACCAGCATCAGCATCACCCAGCTCCATCAACAAAATCACTATCACCATCACCATCAACAGCAGCATCGTCAGCAGTTGAAGGTGACCGATAGAGTGACTAACCACAGGGCTATGTCGGCGGAGTGAACGTACGTGAACGTGTTCAGACATGACTTTGGAGAAAACTGGAGGTTGACTCAGAGCGTACTGACAACATAACGATACATCCGATCAAATATGGTGATGCAAGCTGTCATGTGGCAAATGACAGTGATGCAACTTTAAATTGATGAGTTAGCGCATCAAAGAAGAAGATAAATATTGGCACAAATGTTGCACCAACATTGAACGCAATTTAGACGCATTGTACGACGTCACCTAACACCGTAACGGCTTAAGCTTTAGTTTGTGATCCAGCGAAGTCAAGCTAGGACGTGCTTCAACACCAGTCACAGAATACCGGCCTTTATGTTGTTGCCAATCCTCAGTGTCCACATGAAGTCGCTCTAGGTGTGTCCGGCAATTGACTACAGGTACTCCTGGCTATCCTGATGCCACGGTCGCTGGCATATATGGTATCCTATATGACAGAGGAAGGTAGGCGTTTGTTGGACATTCATTATCATGGCAGGGAGCCCGCTTGGTGCCCAACTATCCACACAGTCTAGATAAACGATTAGCGACGGAGAAGCAAGAGCGAAAGTGCAGTGCGAAAGGCTTAAGACTGGATGCGCTCACTCGCTCACGTTTGCTGTTGAAGTTGCCTGCGATAAATTATATCTCAGTTCACTCAAAAGACTTTGTTGTTGGATTTATGTTGGAGTCAGCAGAGTGAGGCCGTCCTACATGTGATCGTACAATTTAGCTCTAGCAGTTAAACGTCAGGTCAATCTCATTGTAGAGGAAACAGGGATCAGCGTCTCATGACATGGGGGCATCGTCTGCAGAGATATGGACCAAATGATCGTTCACAGTAAGGTCGTCAGTGAGTCAAGGATAACGGTTATAGTCACAAGGTCAATATTGTACGGATACGGTACAGAGACACAGTCAGTTGATTTCATCTTTGTTTGAGGCAGTAATGTTTTTGAGACATTGGCTGCAAACATATTAATAATTGGAAGCCGAGTGAATATCAGACTATGGAGACAGGATTGAATGACATTATAACGGTCATATTCTCATCATAAGGAATGAATACAGAACACACAGTCACGCATGCACTAATACGCAACACATCTATGTTTGTGAGGATAATGCCGGTCTAGTGTGCTGGAGACCAGTTGGCGCATCCTCGTTGTTCGTATTGTGTCTTCAGTTTATTAATCATCATCGTTTATTTCTTGGAAATAACAGTCAGTGCGATCGAATCAGGATACATATCGTTTCATACAGAGAGCTTCCTGCTCGCATTGATTAATGCTGACTGTCAATTATAACTCTCGTCATCATATATTAGATGACCTTTGTAACAGATAGAATGACAATTGTCACTGTACCAATGAAATGACATGATTGTGATTTTCTCTATGAAATCAAGGATTGATTGAAAATGCACATAACCATTATGGCAGGATTATCTCACCCAATGGTATTCAGGGTGCATATTCGTTAACTGTGCTGAACTGTACTGTGTATAAACTTGAAGCACTTATGACATTTCATCAACGGAAGACCATTATACATTGATTCTCAAGCTCAGTGTACTGAACAGAAAATTTTGTACTTCTCAACGCCTCTTGGGAACGGAAATAAACCAGTTGAATCGAATCCGTTTTCTTGTGGTTCAACAGAAACTTCAGGAACTCATAGGATGTCGGTTGAATGACTGGAAGTATCAACGCCTCATTACAACGGAATCAACGCAATCTTATCGTGTTTGAAAGTGCGCATACCTTGGATGTAGGAATTGTATATAAATAAACCGGGAAATTCTATACAATAACTCATCAGACCAGAACATTTTTAATATTGGCTATGCAACATTAAACAGATGGAAGATCTTTCTACGTTATAGCTACACTTTGTAGCAAATGACACCAACATCAATTACGATCCACTTCAGGGATTGATGACAGGCAACGTGCCTAAAGGTGTCAAAGTCATAGGATTCGAGTACGAACAGAATTGGTTATCAAATCGATTGGATTGGTCGACTATCAAGTTATTGGAAAATGTTTGCTGATTCTTGAGCTGAGTATTATGTTTGTTTGTGGTTTGTCAGTAATTAGTTATAGTCAAAATACTGTAATTTTGCACGCATTCATTTTGTCTTTATTATCGTAACTGTGATGACGTCATAGGCGCGATACACAATTTTGTGCTATTTTGTGCTGGGAATTCTTGTTCGCGGTACATTATTGATTTGTTTACATAATAATAGGATTTCTTTGATAAATGTTTGAATTTAAGGAACTTTAACTCTGTCTATACTTTAACTGCTGAGTTATAGGTCTTGTCTATCATAAAATTATTTGTCATTTTTCATTATTAATGTATCTAATTGTAATTTATTAATTATTTCTTTCTACGTTCTTGGACTTTATCTGTCGATTTCGATACGTATAAGCTCTGTCTCTTTTGTGGTAAACTTCTGGCTCTATTTCTCACTTTGAGTATTATTATTGAATATTGTAGAAACATAAAAACATGTCATCTTTACAGGATTTTGTTGCAATTGGGAAAGATGCAGGTTTGACAGGAGTCAGATCTTATATCGTGGTCGGAGAAAACAATTTGCAAATTTTCAAGCTCACGAAAGGAACGAAAGAGTTGCGGTAAGACAATTGGAAAAGGATCGACTAGATGAACAGGAGAGACAAAGATTATTTGAGAGGGAAAAAATGGCTATGGAAAATGATAGAATTGCAGCTCAATTGGTCGCTGATAAGGAAAGGATGGCATTGCAGATAGCTGCAGATAAGGAAAAACTAGATAGAGAAGCACAATTAAGAGAAAAAGAGGTGGCTTTTCATCTTGAGAAATTGAATACAGAAAAGCTTCTGAAGGAAAAAGAATTGGAGAATAACTTCAAAATGAAACAGTACGAGAAGGACAAGGATGAACAGATCGCTAAGAACAAAGTGGAGGCACATTCCACAGATGCCATTAAGAAATATAATGGGGTGATAAAGACATATTCCAACTCGGATTCCGTCTCTGCATGGCTAACTAATTTTGAGCTAATCTTGAGACACTATGGAGTTGCAGAAACCGAATGGGCAGTTTTACTACATAGACACTTAAGTGGTGAACCTTTACAGGTTGTAGAACTAATCCCAGATGAGTTACGTAGTGACTACTCATACATTCGAAGGAGACTGCTATCTCATTTCTGTCTGGACGAATTTGGCCTTCGGGCATCATTCAAAAATCTTATTCCTAAAGCAGGACAGACGTTCCTTGACTTCTCCTCTTTAACTCAATTGACATTCGATAAATGGGCCCGATCAGCTAATGTTAATGATGACTACAAGAAGCTACGTGACTTGATTGTTAGAGACAAACTGATCTCGGCGGTTCCTCCGTCTATGTCTACCTTTCTTATTGAACAGAAATGTTCGAGTATACAGCAGATGGATGAGAAAGGAGAGTCTTTCTTCGACGCCCACAAAGACATATTTAAATAATAGTTTTTCCCCATTGGTAGAGACAAATGCATGTGATAGATTCCCTCATAAATCAAGGATGCAGGGATACAAAACACAACAACAGTCTGGAGGACAATATCAAAGGAGGGAAAAACAACAACAACCAAAGTATCAACCTTATGTTAAACACGAGAAAAAGGGTGTGTGGACAACTTGCAAATACTGTGGTTTCACCCACGGCTCAAGTCAAATGTGTGACAAACATCCGCAGTTTGACAGTTACATAAAGAAATTAGCACTTAGAAATAGAGACAGATTTAACACCTATCAAAGACAAACACAATGCTTTAAATGTAAAAGTTTTGGACATATGTTTTTAGCTTGTCCATTAAGAAAACTGTATAAAGAAGCAAACATAGGGATGCTGACATCTAGTAGTGACAGTGACTCGGACGAGACTAGTCATGCAAATACGGTAGAGGTAGAATATTCTCCCATCGACCCAACTTGTGATACCTGCCAGATCTTTCATAAAGAGGGCAACTTGACGTGCGGTCATAAAATACACGTGCAGGAGACTAATGCGGTCCAAATTACCAATGGATCACTGGTCGTACAACACGCCATAGTGAATGGAAAGAAATGTAGCTTAGTACGCGATTCCGGGTCGAGTATAGTGGGAATACATAAAAAGCTGATTAATGAAACCGACTATACTGGAGAGCATGTGACCTGTAGAACTTTTGGAGGTAGAAGAGAAAAGTTTCCAGTTGCCTGGGCTGATATAAACTGCCCATATTTTTCTAGGAAAATAAAGGTAGCTGCGCTGCCCGACCCATTTGTGGATGTCTTTATTGGAAACATCCCTGAATTATGTGATGTTTCGCGTGAGGACATAACAGAATGGGAAAGGAAGCATATTGTAGCAAACACCGTTGATAGTACACAAATACAAAAGGAAAATCAATTACCTCATGATGTTTTGGTTTCGAACACACACATATCAGATCCATGGGTAGGAGAACATACAAATATTAATACAGTTCAAGCCGCGGCTATAACGCTGCAACACGACATCACACAGGTAAATAGACAACCACGGGCATATATTATGGCAGTGATAGTTCCTTCTTGTGAACCGAAGAATATGCTTATGAAAACAGATACTTCATTTGGTTTGGTCGATACTTTCTTCTGGTTGGTTTTCTTGATAGGGAGTATATTATATATCATATCAAACAAAGTAGTAAAATGTATAGCTAAAGCTACAGTCAGTTTGAATAGGATGTTGCAATATGGTTTGCGTCGGAAACTGAGCCATATCTATGATCATACTATACAGCATATTCGAACAACCTGCCTGACGGCACGGCATGATGAATCTGAAATCCCTTTACAGGAATCACATTCGATGATCAGTTCTAAGATCATTCTCAGATCAAATAATTATGTTATGGTGGATGGTACCTGTTTACTGTCTGTCGTATACATTCTTCCACAAGGGTATAGGAAAATACTACATCTTGTATTGTACTCTGGGAGAAAGGTATATGAATCACACAAACGCTATGAAATTACTCTATCATTGGTGAATTCTGTTCAGAAATTGGCTAAATATCTTTTAGGAAGAAAATTCTTGGTCATCTCAAAATGAATTTTACTAACCGTAAATAAAACATGTAGCGTCGTTGTGATTGTATTGTCATCATATATATTGTTATAAGTGGAGTGTACTTTATTTGTATCATTGTCTTGTTCATATTAACAATCATATTTTTTTTAATTATTAGAGCGATTATCTTTATCTAAAACTTATGCTCAAATAGACTTAGTAATAGCGAGCATGGCGAAATTTATATAGTGTTATAGATCATATCTGACAGTAACAAATAACCCCGATGGCGGAGGATTCTGTACACATGACCGCGCCTGTAGCGCCTTTGTGTTTATAGGAATTCTTAGACCT
This sequence comes from Cepaea nemoralis, assembly GCA_014155875.1. Taxonomy (NCBI): domain Eukaryota; kingdom Metazoa; phylum Mollusca; class Gastropoda; order Stylommatophora; family Helicidae; genus Cepaea; species Cepaea nemoralis. Next base: position 31,980 of record JACEFZ010027293.1, on the reverse strand, counting down.
TCTTTTTGGTCTTCAGAACTATCCTACATCATTCTACATTTACTATTTAAGAACATCACAAACATAGCATCCATAAAACTGAAATAGTACATCATGCTTACATTCTTAGACATATCTTTTGTCACACTCGAATGTTTGGTCTTACGGTAAAGACAAGTAAAACTGAAATCGCATTTCAGGAAATTCAATTTCTGGAACATAAAATAATTTAGCGGATCTACTCAGTAGACTATAAATAAATTATGAAAGTTTTATGTAGATATATTTATTTTTTTTTCTGATATTTTTTTAAGTGTAACATTACGGTAGGATGACTGTGGCTAAGTCTGAATTACCACAAAATATATAGATATATATATATATATATATATATATATATTTATAATATATTTTTTTTTTTTGAAAGAAAGTATGGACGTAAGTTAGTCACTTGTTATTATTATTATTGCAGAAAGACAGGTGAAAAAGTGTCACGAGATGTAATGCGAACCTGGCATGATCTATTAAGATTGCTGCATTCTTGGACAGGCCAGAGTGGTAGTATCAGAGACAGGTGAAAAGTTTCACGTACTGTGGAGGCGACATGATCAATTAAGTTGGCTTCACTCTTTGACAAGCCAGCGTGGTAGTATTGTTGGTAGTTTGCCTAATAGATATACTTTTAATGTGATTTGGGTAATTTAGTCTTTGAATATAATTAACAGATTCAATACACACGGAAGTGATGACAGTATCGATTAACAGTTTTAATGACGGTGTAGAGTTTGTGGATTTCAGGTGATAGGTAGATATATGATAGTTAATTAAGTAGGTATATTTTAAATAATATTGGTTGTTTTAAGTAAAAATGTTTATTTTTTTTAATGTTATGGTTATATATATATATTTTTTTGTGTTTATAACTATTATGATGATTGATATTGGTTATTTTAATTATCAGTACATTAATGTGTTGTAGTTAGTAATGTCAGTAGCATGTTTTGTGTTAACTAATCATCATATATGTATCATTTTCATGATGCACGAATGAAGAGAAAGGAATGAAAGAAAAGTAATAGACACAAACATATAGTAACAATACACATTATAGGATATATAGATACATATAACAAATGAACAACACATTATAGATATATAACACAGTTATATTGAGAATAGTTTTCCTTATCGACATGATGTAGCGAAAAGAAATGATGGTGTACCAGGTCGACTTGGAGTTGTGTGGATATATGTATTCACGTCAAGGACAATCAGTTGTCGACTACGGATCATGTGATCGTTGGGTATGCAACACTGGATGGTGTTTTTATTTAACTGACGGCACTCGGGGTTATAGAGACCGTTAGTAGTTTTAAGGTGTCAACATATATACGCGATAACAGATCTTAAGTATATGAACTGGCGGTGTTTGAGCCTTAGTTTAGTTACAAGTAGTCGGGCATGTTAACGCGATAACATCTCAAGGATCATTTATAGAATGTAGAGGTGGCGGTGTTCGGGACTTGTATTTTAGTCCGGTGTTCAATATCCCACGATCTAGAGTGGTTCACGTTGACAAACTAAGTTCCAAGGACGGTGAATGCGTTGTCTATCACAATAGGATGTAATTTACGTCGTAGACATCATTTGCTTGCATGTCAAGATAACATAGAAAATGGTCTAACGATCATTTTCATTGTAGAGGGGGCAAAGCTGTCATGTGGCAAATGACAGTGATGCAACTTTAAATTGATGAGTTAGCGCATCAAAGAAGAAGATAAAGAGTGGCACAAATGGTGAACATTGTGACACCAACATTGAACGCAATTTAGACGCATTGTACGACGTCACCTAACACCGTAACGGCTTAAGCTTTAGTTGGTGATCCAGCAAAGTCAAGTTAGGACGTGCTTCAACACCAGTCACAGAATACCGGCCTTTATGATGCTGCCAATCCTCAGTGATCCACATGAAGTCGCTCTAGGTGTATCCGGCAATTGACTACAGGTACTCCTTGGCTATCCTGATGCCACGGTCGCTGGCATATATCGTATTCCCTATATGACAGTGGAAGGTAGGCGTTTGTTGACATTCATTATCATGGCAGGTGGCCCGCTTGGTGCCCAAATATCCACACAGTCTAGATAGATGAATAGCGATGGAGAAGCAAGAGCGAAAGTGCAGTGCGAAAGACTCAAGACTGGATGCGCTCACTCGCTCACGTTTGCTGTTGAAGTTGCCTGCGATAAATTATATCTCAGTTCACTCGAAATGACTTTGTTGTTGGATTTATGTTGGAGTCAGCATAGTGAGGCTGTCCTACATGTGATTGTACAATTTAGCTCTAGCAGTTAAACGTCAGGTAAATATCATTGTAGAGGAAGCAGGGATCAGCGTTTAACTCATGACACTTCCGATCATACGTCTAAGGTATACAATCGAAACACGTGACTAAAACCAGTTAAAGATGGCGTCGCACTCGATGACATGTGTAAGTCTACAACCACGTGACTAAAACCGATCAAAGATGGCGCTGTAGCCGGTCTCATGGCTTATGGGATACATCCGAAACACGTGACTAATGGTCAAAGATGGACTCGCATCCGGTCACATGGTCAGACAATATTCTGATGAGTCATTCTACGTAAGCAAATATCGTGTATAAGACGACTAGCATTCGTCGAATAGAAGTACCGGGCTCCGTGAACGCCAACCAGCTCACAATGTTACAACTCGCTAATGGTAAGTTGGTTTATTGATAAAGCTTTCACATTTTCGCTGTGTTTCTCCTAACAATACTAGTATAAGTCACGGGATATATGGTGCTAGACGCCTATATATGAAGAGACAAGCCATTTCTTCGTATAGTACTGTAGGGTGGGTCGACATGGATTAGAGCTGGCATTCGAACTTTTTAACACACCACTATAGTGGTACCTTAATAATATAGGTAGTAATGTGTACTCGTAGGGGAAGGTGAAAGTGTACCACAGTTCCACATACCCATTAGCGATAGAAATATATGAACTATGTAACAGAAACTCCATATCAGCTCCCTAGTTATTATCTGTAATATTCATGTCTATAACGCTGATAAAGTACCATATTCTTATATGTTCTACAGATACCGAGGCCCACGAATACCTAATTAGCAAACTGTGGAGTATGCTAAGAGCTGAACCAGACAGCTATTGCATGGCGTGTCTTAATGTCCCACAAAATCAAGAAGCCGAGAATCCATTCAGTCATTCTTGTGATTACGGTGAGGGTGGTAGTTTTGCAGATCTAGTAACGGTTCGATTGCGGGATGTACTACAACAGAACTTCACAAAACAAGAAATAATCACATTAACCCTGAATAGAATCGAGGAATGCATCCTCGACTATAATCAACAACAGGATACTCCAGAACCTTCCTCATCAAACGTCGAGCGAACATCATTACCGGCATCCTTAACATTTAGTCAATCCACACTAGCGGACGAGTATTAAAACACCTACATAAAAAACAAAATGATTGTAATATACTTACAGTCCTGTCGTTAATAGCTGACCAGACCTCAATACGAAGAAAACTGCAAGGGGTGTGAGGAGACTGTATATGTATAGCACTGCTATTCTGACTTCACAGAGTGTAGCTCACAGTCTGTGCAACGCAAGTAACTTGGCGCCCTCTACACTATCTATTTCATCATGGTTAGAGGTCATGTGGCGATCATAACCCGCATTCCCCAACCCAGCTCAAACATACAACAGGTCAACGAGCGGGTAGTAGAACGCTTAGTCGCGCCATACAGACAGCCACGTCAGCGTAATCTGAATCGCTTGACCTATGAAACTGGCTGAAACCGGTTTTACGCGTGGCTCAAAAACTAGTATATAAACCCGAGACTGGTAACACTCAAACATCGTGATCAGAAGATGACTACAGACCTCAAGACTGTGCCTGCTATCTGGGTCTACATGACTCGTAGTGGTGAGACTATTAGACCAGTGGGCGATGGTGATAAGGCCGTGGTTGTCTCATCCTACAGAGGAACGAGTACGTTACACATCCGTAGATTTTACGGTGAATCAGACAAGAAGATCCCGACTAAGAATGGAATGACACTTACTCGGCAAGAATATGAACAGATGATCGCAATGCATCGCGAGATCCTAGCTGACTTTGACAGAATCAACCAAGTTAACCAAGCCAGTAACGAAAGTCAAACAAGGTACTAACAGAGACAAGCAAGTCAGTAACCAAAACATTCAAGTCAGTGCTCATGTCAAACAAGACACTACCAGAAGCCAATCAAGTCCAAAACACTCAAGTCAGCGCTCAAGTTAAACAAGGAACTAACCGAAACCACCAAGTAGACGCATACTATACCACCAGTTTTCAACCCAGCTGCAGTCAGATGTGTGATGACCCCAGCAACCAGATGTGTGATGAACCCAATAGCCAGCTGTTTGACGTGAAACAAGACATCAACCGAAGCAAGCAAGTCCAACACACTCAAGACAGTACTCAAGTCAAACAGGGTACTAAACGAAACCACCAAGTAGACGCATACTATATAGCCAGTTATCAACCCAGCTACAGTCAAATGTGTGATGACCCCAACAACCAGATAGGTGAAGAGCCCAATAGCCAGTTGTTTGAAATGCCCAACACTCAGATGATTGATGGCCCGATTATATACAATACGCAGATGTCAGCCCACCAATCAGGAGACCAGTATGACTACATACCAAGTGACCTATACATACCAGACTACCAGCCGGAAAAACCAACCTACTCAGACAGTGGTGTGAAGAAACCCAGAAACAACATACAATTTGTATAGCTCTGTATGTGAAAATAAAATGATGTGATGATACTATGTATACCGGATCATATCACATCATCCATTTCGTATAATGACATTATGCATGTAAAACGTACTGAAATACTGTAAATAAACAGGTATATAGATTATAATTACGTCTTGTTTGTTGAATATTTAGTGTTTACGGTGTATATACTTGTCATATGGTGAGAGAATTAAATTGTACAAAAATTAACAATTAAATTTCTACATGAAATATGTTAATTTTTGTACATTTTAATTGTGGAAGTTTTATTTTTTCATTCAACAGTAGTGACTTATTACATGAGATAGATTTAATTTTCTGAAATACAACTGTTGTTTGCCTAGGGGACAGACGAATATCTCTAGCAGGTTGGATATTTAAAATGACAACGTCAGATATTTTTTCCATTTGGTTAAGGAATTGTCCTACCTTTTATAAGCTTTGGCTGAAATTTGGCTTAAATTTTTCCTATTTTGTTAACAAAATTTCCTACTTTTTTATAAGTTTTGGCTGACATATTTCTTCACTTGTCCAAAAATTTTCACATTTGGTTAACAAAGTTTCCTACTTTTTATAAGTGTCAATGAACTTTAGCCAAACTTTTCACATTTGGTTAATAAAGTGTCCTACTTTTTATGAGTTTGGGTGAGGTTTGGTCAAACTTTTCACAGCTGGACAACAAAATTTTCCACTTTAAATAAGTTTGGGTGAAAGTTGGTCAAACTTTTCACGTTTGGTCAACACCTTTTCTTACTTGGCCAAGATTTTTACCATTTGGTTAACAAAGTTTCCTACTTTTCATGAGTTTGGGTGAGCTTTGGTCAAACATTTCACATCTGGACAACAAAATTTCCCACTTTTCATAAGTTTGGGTGAAAGTTGGCCAAACTTTTCACGTTTGGTTAACAAATTTTCCTACTTTTCATATGTTTGAGTGAGCTTTTTTATAAATTTGGTTTGAAATTTGGTTAAACTTTTCACATTTGGTTAACACATTTTCTTACTTGGCCAAGAATTTTACCATTTGGTTAACAAAGTTTCCTAATTTTCATAAGTTTGGGTGAAAATTTGGTCAAACTTTTCACATCTGGACAACAAAATTTCCCACTTTTCATACGTTTGGGTGAAAGTTGGCCAAACTTTTCACGATTGGTTAACAAATTTTCCTACGTTTCATATGTTTGAGTGTGATTTTTATAAGTTTGGTTTGAAATTCGGCTAACCTTTTCACATTTGGTTAACAAAGATTCCTACTTTTCATAAGTTTGGGTGAGATTTGGTCAAACTTTTCACATCTGGACAACAAAATCTCCCACTTTTCATAAGTTTGGGTGAAAGTTGGCCAAACTTTTCACATTTGGTTAACAAATTTTCCTACTTTTCATATGTTTGACTGAGATTTTTATAAGTTTGGTTTGAAATTTGGCTAACCTTTTCACATTTGGTTAACACATTTTCTTACTTGACCAAGCTTTTTGCCGTTTGGTTAACAAAGTTTCCTACTTTTCATAAGATTGGTTGAAATTTTGTCAAACTTTTCACATCTGGACAACAAAATTTCCCACTTTTCATAAGTTTGAATGAACGTTGGCCAAACTTTTCATGTTTGGTTAACAAATTTTCCTACTTTTCATATGTTTGACTGAGATTTTTATAAGTTTGGTTTGAAATTTGGCTAACCTTTTCACATTTTGTTAACAAATGTTCCTACTTTTCATAAGTTTGACTGAGATTTTTATAAGTTTGGTTGAAATGTGACCAAAATTTTTTTCACTTTGGTTAACAAATTTTCCTACTTTTCATATGTTTGACTGAGTTTTTTATAAGTCTGGTTGAAATGTCGCCACAATTTTTCCCATTTGGCTAACATATTTTATTACTTGACCAAGGTTTTTACTCTTCATTCTCTCACCATATGACAAGTATATACACCGTAAACACTAAATATTCAACAAACAAGACGTAATTATAATCTATATACCTGTTTATTTACAGTATTTCAGTACATTTTACATGCATAATGTCATTATACGAAATGGATGATGTGATATGAGCCGGTATACATAGTATCATCACATCATTTTATTTTCACATACTAGAGCTATACAAATTGTATGTTGTTTCTGGGTTTCTTCACACCACTGTCTGAGTAGGTTGGTTTTTCCGGCTGGTAGTCTGGTATGTATATGTCACTTGGTATGTAGTCATAACTGGTCTCCTGATTGGTGGGCTGACATCTGCGTATTGTATACAATCGGGCCATCAATCATCTGAGTGTCGGGCATATCAAACAGCTGGCTATTGGGCTCTTCACCTATCTGGTTGTTGGGGTCATCACACATCTGACTGTAGCTGGGTTGATAACTGGCTGTATAGTATGCGTCTACTTGGTGGTTTCGTTTAGTACCCTGTTTGACTTGAGTACTGTCTTGAGTGTGTTGGACTTGCTTGCTTCGGTTGGATGTCTTGTTGCACATCAAACAGCTGGCTATTGGGTTCATCACACATCTGGTTGCTGGGGTCATCACACATCTGACTGTAGCTGGGTTGAAAACTGGCGGTATAGTATGCGTCTACTTGGTGGTTTCGGTTAGTTCCTTGTTTAACTTGAGCTACTGACTTGAGTGTTTTGGACTTGATTGGCTTCTGGTAGTGTCTTGTTTGACATGAGCACTGACTTGAATGTTTTGGTTACTGACTTGCTTGTCTCTGTTAGTACCTTGTTTGATTTCGTTACTGGCTTGGTTAACTTGGTTGAGTCTGTCAAAGTCAGCTAGGATCTCGCGATGCATGGCGATCATCTGTTCATATTCTTGCCGAGTAAGTGTCATTCCATTCTTAGTCGGGAATCTTCTTGTCGGATTCACCGTAAAATCTTCGGATGTGTAACGTACTCGTTCCTCTGTAGGATGAGACAACACGGCCTTATCACCACCGCCCACTGGTCTAATAGTCTCACCACTACGAGTCATGTAGACCCAGTTAGCAGGCACAGTCTTGAGGTCTGTAGTCATCTTCTGATCACGATGCTTGAGTGTTACCAGCTCGGGTTTATATACTAGTTTTTGAGCCACGCGTAAAACCGGTTTCAGCCAGTTTCATAGGTCAAGCGGTTCAGATTACGTTGACGTGGCTGTCTGTATGGCGCGTCTAAGCGTTCTACTACCCGCTCGTTGACCTGTTGTATGTTTGAGCTGGGTTAGGGAATGCGGGTCATGATCGCCACATGACCTCTAACCATGATGAAATAGATAGTGTAGAGGGCGCCAGTGTTACTTGCGTTGCACAGACTGTGAGCTACAGTCTGTGAAGTCAGAATACAGTGCTATACATATACAGTCTCCACACACTCCTTGCAGTTTTCTTCGTATTGAGGTCTGGTCAGCTATTAAAGACAGGACTGTAAGTATATTACAATCATTTTGTTTTTTATGTAGGTGTTTTAATACTCGTCCGCTAGTGTGGATTGACTAAAGGTTAAGGATGCCGGTGATGATGTTCGCTCGACGTTTGATGAGGATGGTTCTGGAGTATCCTGTTGTTGATTATAGTCGAGGATGCATTCCTCAATTCTATTCAGGCTTAATGTGATTATTTCTTGTTTGGTGAAGTTCTGTTGTAGTACATCCCGCAATCGAACCGTTACTAGATCTGCAAAACTACCACCCTCACCGTAATCACAAGAATGATTGAATGGATTCTCGGCTTCTTGATTTTGTGGGACATTAAGACACGCCATGCAATAGCTGTCTGGTTCAGCTCTTAGCATAGCTCCACAGTTTGCTAATTAGGTATTCGTGGGCCTCGGTATCTGTAGAACAAATAAGAATAGGGTACTTTATCAGCGTTATAGACATGAATATTACAGATAATAACTAGGGAGCTGATATGGAGTTTCTGTTACATAGTTCATATATTTCTATCGCTAATGGGTATGTGGAACTGTGGTCCACTTTCACCTTCCCCTACGAGTACACATTACTACCTATATTATTAAGGTACCACTATAGTGGTGTGTTCAAAAGTTCGAATGCCAGCTCTAATCCATGTCGACCCACCCTACAGTACTATACGAAGAAATGGCTTGTCTCTTCATATATAGGCGTCTAGCACCATATATCCCGTGACTTATACTAGTATTGTTAGGAGAAACACAGCGAAAATGTGAAAGCTTTATCAATAAACCAACTTACCATTAGCGAGTTGTAACATTGTGAGCTGGTTGGTGTTCACGGAGCCCGGTACTTCTATTCGACGAATGCTAGTCGACTTATACACGGTATTTGCTTACGTAGAATGACTCATCAGAATATTGTCTGACCATGTGACCGGATGCGATTCCATCTTTGACCATTAGTCACGTGTTTCGGATGTATCCCATAAGCCATGAGACCGGCTACAGCGCCATCTTTGATCGGTTTTAGTCACGCGGTTGTAGACTTACACATGTCATCGAGTGCGACGCCATCTTTAACTGGTTTTATTCACGTGTTTCGATTGTATACCTTAGACATATGATCGGAAGCATCACCATATTTGATCGGATGTATGGTTATGTTGTCAGTACGCTCTGAGTCAACCTCCAGTTTTCCCCAAAGACATGTCTGAAAACGTTCACGAACGTTCACTCCGCCGACATAGCCCTGTAGTGAGTCACTCTATCGGTCACCTTCAACTGCTGACGATGCTGCTGTTGATGGTGATGATGATAGTGATTTTGTTGATGGTGCTGGATGATGCTGATGCTGGTAATCCGGGTGAAAGACACTACAGGCGATTATGGGTACCGGTTGGTCAGAAAGACATCGGTAAGCTTGTCCAAGAAGCATGAATGCTGGGGCTGACTGCGACGTCGTGTAAATGCTATGCGTTACAACTTGAATGCAGTGTGTAATAGTCAGACACAACTATAGTACAAGGCATAGTTTTGGTCGTGAAGTGACACGGTGAATCATGATAGCACACAATCAACCAATCAATGTTAGGGCTGAGTGCAACGTCCCGTAAATGGCTTGCCTTAGAGCTTAACTTGTGGTATGTAAAAGATAGACACACAGGTATAGTACAATACCTAGCTTTGGCCATGCATGACACGGTAAAGCATGGTGGTACACGAGCAACCAATCAATGTTGGGGTTGCATGCGACGTCCTGTAATTGATAGCGCATACACACGCATGTACATACACGAACGGTTACGAATGTGACATGACTGCCGCTTGATCAATAAGACAGCAGTATTGGTTAACGAGGTGAAAGTTAAAGTGGTAGAAATGTGGGAATGTGACTGGCGGAACCTTAAAAAGACCAATAGTGACATTAAGGGTTTTGTCAAGGCCAGATTCCCATATGTCAAACTATGGCACAATAAAAAGACCATTAACAAAGAAAGGATTCTAAAGGCTGTAAGAGCTGAGACTTTGTTTGGTTTGATAGAGTGTGACATCCATGTGCCAGACAAGTACAAAGAGCGGTTCGCAGAGATGACACCCATTTTCAAAAATATTGAAGTGGGCAGAGAGCATATTGGTGACCTTATGAGGCAGTGCGCCCAGTCATATAAACTACTGACAAGTGCCAGACGGACACTTATAAATAGTTATATCGGAGAAAAGATCATGTTGGCCACACCATTATTAAAATGGTATCTGGAACATGGGCTAGAGGTCACCCATGTGTACCAAATCATTGAGTAGGAGCCAGTTAGCTGCTTCCAAGAATTTGGTGATATGGTGTCTGATGCCAGAAGAGAAGGTGATAGTATTACGACCTCTACCGCTAAGGAGAAACCATGAAATTATTGGGGAATGCCGCATACGGCAAAACTCTAACCAATATGGCCAAACATTCGAATGTTTCCTATTGTAAGGCTGAAGACACGACCAAGTTAGTGAATAATCCCTTATTTAAAAAGATGACACCACTGACCGAAGACATATTTGAAGTAGAAAAAGGAAAAAAGACAACAGTCTGGGATCTCCCCCTTCAAATAAGATTTTTCGTTTATCAATATGCCAAATTGAGGATGTTAGAGTTTTATTATGATTTCCTAGATAAATATTTAGACAGGGAGGATTTCCAATTATGCGAAATGGACACTGACTCTCTTTACTTAGTACTTAGCACACCTAACCTAGTGGAAGCAGTTAGACCCCATCTTAGAGCAGAGTATGATAGAGTTTATAATCAGTGGTTTCCGGCTGAAGTCTGCTCTGAACATATAGTTAGTACTGATACCTGTAAGGCTTGCCAGACTGTCAAATCTTATGAAAAGAGAACCCCTGGTCTTTTCAAGTTAGAATACGAAGGGGATGGAATGGTATCCTTATGTAGCAAAAGATACCATTGTTTCGGAGGCTACAATAAAACAAGCACAAAGGGACTCACCAAACACCACAACACTCCCCTAGACAGACAAACATTTTTAGATGTACTTGACACACAGACAGCGACTGGAGGAACAAATGTAGGTTTCAAAGCACAAGACACGTCTATCTACACGTACACACAACACAGAAACTCACTATCCTATTTCTACATAAAACGTCAATTTCACAAAGACAAGGTCACTACATCACCACTAGACATATAACACGTCCTAGTGCAATTATGTATATATGTTTTCTACTGTTTTGTGTCTGTAAGGTGGTTAATAATATGTTCTATTACATTTTAAAGTGGTCATATGTGTGAAAGTCTATATAAATAAAAGACTCAACGTCACGATTGTCACTGGTCATGACCAATAAAAATAAATGTACTTTGTCAATGAAAATACACGTATGTGATGTCAATAAAAATATTTTGTTGACTCTTCTACACCCTATTGAAAATTTCATGCAATGGATTTGATGAAAATAAAATCTATGAAAACGAACTTTTGTTTGTTGGTTTTTTTTTTTTAGTAATTATGTATATATGTTTTCTACTGCTTGGTGTCTATAATATGTTCTATTAAAGTGGTCATATGTATGAAATGGCTATATAAAAGACTCAATGTCACGTTTGTCACTGGTTATGACCAATAAAAACAATTGAATGTACTTTGTCAATGAAAAATGTTTTGTTGACTCTTCTACACACTATTGGAAATTCATGCAATGAAGTTGATGAAAAATAAAAGCTATGAAAACGAAATTTTCTTGTTTGTTGGTCTTTTAGTGTTATGAATGGTTTATTTTCTTGTTGACCACTCCAAGAGGGTGCTTCATGTTCATTGTGAATGTGGGAATATGGATACACACCTTTTTACTACACAAACCAAAATATAAGAGATATATCACCCCTTAACCAACTATATGACCGAGGAGGAGTGAAAATCAGCCGAGGTCAAGGTCAATCCTCCACAATCCTCCAAATGCTAACCGAAACCTACAAATTTAACTACTTACCCTACATTTACTAGACCACTCTTCAAGCATCAACAGAAAAGAGACCTTCAGTATCCAATTGCATTCATCATAATCTGTATGTGGCTTGCCAAGTGGCGAGGGCATGCATTTTTCTCAACATATAAAAGTCCCTAGACCTCTGGAATAATTCTCTTTGCCTGCCTCTGCTTCTTCAACCGTTGACATCCCCAGTCACCATGTCGTTCGTCAATGCGTCTCTTCGCATTATTCGAACAAAGAACATTACTTGGTTTCCTTCTTATAGTTTCGTATGATGTTCTACTTTCACTAAACTATAAATCACTTTTTGAGTTTGTGATTGAGAGAAAGTGTGTGTATGCGAGGTAGTATGCATTTGTTTTTTTTTTGAGTGGGTGCATAAATGTGAGAGTTTGTTTAAATGATGAAAGTAGGTATGCACAATTGCAATTATGTGTTTACAACTGTGTGTGTTTACGTGTGTCTGCCTGCCTGTCTGTCTCGTAATATGCATTGGATATGTTTACAACATTCATTTGACAATGTTTTATTTTTGTGTGAATGTAACGTGCAAAACTGATGAACGAAAGATGCGTGATTGGAAGGCCAAATGTAAAATGGGCGTGTATGTCCATTTTGTGGCCATTTGAAAATAAAGTTCGTTTGTTCGTTTGTTCTCTCCCACCGAAGTCCACGCCACAGTATCATGCTCTTTTGGCCACTTTACAAGTCTGCAGCCTCTTCCATACTGTTCCCATTGTCCATACTTGCCTACAATGCATCCATCCTGTTGATTTCCAACTTCAGCATTAAAGTCACCCATTATGATATTTAATTCTGATTGCTTGCATGTCTTGAATGATTCTCCACATGATTATAACATTCGTCGATGCAGTCATCACTGCTGTCTGTTGTTGGTGCATAAACTTGTATAATGTTAATATCGAAAGGTCTTCCACTAAGCATGAAAGGTTGGAGCGAATATATAATACGGCCATATGGGTGATCCAAGGGTTCACAAAGGACACATGAATTATATGCATGATGCATATCCATTTGTTTGTTTAATGACTCACTATCTAAATAACTGTTGAGAATTATAATGAGAAGAAGAAGAAGTAATATAAAAACATAAATTGGAGATGAGCAGTGTGGAATCGTGTAAGGTAAAGACACAAACAATGTCATATACATCTTGAGAACATTAACAGGAATAATTATTTAAATAAACATAGATTTATATTTCTGATGTATTGAATGTTAAGGCATCTGACAAGGTGAAACACGAAGAATGTAACAGAGTGTTTAACATTTCAAATACTGATGGCAACTATCTCAGAATAATAAAGAACATTTACTGGCAACAAAGATTAACCTTACGAATTGAAAACCAATTAGTAACTTGTCAACACATTAAACAAGGCGTTTAGACAGAGTTGTGTAGTATAACCTAAAGTGTCCAGTTTGTACAACAAAATAATAGTGAGATCTATAAAAGACATGCCATGAATATCAGTTGATGGACATAATGTAAAGAAGCTGCGTCACGCTGATGACGTGGTTTTGGTGGCTGAAAAGAAAACGTATTACACAAAAAGATAGATATAATTCCAACAGAAAGTCAAAAATGTTGGTTTTAATCTGAATAACAGAAAGAAAAAAAAAACAAAAACAAAAAACAAACAGATGTTATGGCTATTATAAAGGAATATCGAATACCCAAATACATCATCGAAGTGAATGGAACCAATATGAAATACTTCAATGCATTTAAGTTTTTGGGTACTTTAATAACATTGATGGCAGTTACTTAATGTTGAGTAGCACAAGCGAAGGCATCATTTCACAAGATGAAGAATATTCTCTGCAATTTATATTTGTCAAATGCGGTGAGGAAAAGAATTCTCATGAGCTATAATGAGCCAATGCTAATGTATGAACATGCCCGCTAAATGGGCAAGTGAGGAATTATGTGGAGGCGACGAAGATGCTGTTTTGTAGAACAATAATACGAATACTTTGAATGGATAGAAACAGCAATTACAACATGTTACTCGCATCAGAAAATGACAGTCCACTTTTTTTGGGCATGTCATGACATGGGGACAGCTTGAGTATGTCATCACAGCGGGAAGGTTGGATGGTTGAGTATGTCATCACAGCGGGAAGGTTGGATGGTTGAGTATGTCATCACAGCGGGAAGGTTGGATGGGAGGAGAAGCAGTGGGAGACTAAAAAGAGAAGATGCAGGATAGTTTGACATCATGGCATGGAGAAACGTTAATGTAAGAATTAACTGGCAGCACAAGCGACAACAAGCTGTGGACAGATATAGTCTAGTCTCTAACGCCAAACATGGCATGGGCTGTACGAAGGAGACAAAATGAAAGATATATATGTATATAAAGTCCCACAGGCTATCAAAGATTCAAGCATCATAACACTGTACAAGAATAAGGGCGATCGGAGCGACTGCAACAACTATAGGGGTATCTCACTTCTGTGTATTGTGGGAAAAGTATTTGCCAGAATTGTTCTGCGCAGACTTCAAGTCCTAGGAGATGAAGTCTTCCCCGAATCACAATGTGGCTTTCGACAGAACCGGTCTACCATTGATATGATATTCTCATTACGACAAATGCAAGAAAAATGCCGTGAACATAATCAACCACTGTTTATTGCCTTCGTCGACCTCACAAAGGCATTTGATTTGGTCAATCGTGAGGGTCTGTTCAAGGCACTAAAGAAGATTGGCTGCCCACCAACTCTTTTATCCATTGTGGAATCGTTCCACACAGGCATGAAGGGTATAATCAAGTTTGATGGTGCAACTTCTGAAGAGTTTGAAATCAAGAGTGGAGTTAAGCAAGGTTGTGTACTAGCTCCCACCCTCTTTGGAATATACTTTTTCACTTCTACTGAAATATGCCTTTCGTGATCAGGATGGTGGTATATACATTCACTCACGCTCAGATGGCGGACTCTAAAATGCTCAGAGATTGAAGGCCAAGACCAAAATTAGGAGGGTACTGATCAGAGAGTTGCTTTTTGCAGATGATGCTGCAGTTACGACCCACTCTGAGGAAGAATTGCAATGTCTACTATCTGCATTCTCCAATGCTTGTTCTGAATTTGGTTTAACAATTAGCAAAAAGAAGACACAGATTATGTCACAAGGTGCACATGGGGTACCATCAATCTTTATTGACGACGCCGAACTAGAGATGGTAGACCATTTTACATATCTAGGATCAGTGGTAAATAGCAAATTATCCCTAGATCAGGAATTCAACATAAGGATTGGTAAGGCAGCAACAACAATGAACAGGTTAAGAAAAAGAGTCTGGGAGAACAGGAAGCTTACTGCCAAAACAAAAGTCCTTGTCTATCAAGCCTGTGTCCTTAGTACTCTTCTTTATGGCAGTGAAACCTGGACAACTTACTCACACCAAGAGAAACGTTTAAACAGCTTTCATATGCGGTGTCTGCGAAGAATTCTTGGTATTAAGTGGCAGGACAAAATCACAAATACTGAAGTATTGGAAAGATCAGGTTGTGTGACGGTTTATTCCATGCTCAGTCTTCGTAGACTTAGATGGATAGGACATCTTAGGAGGATGGATGATGGCAGAATACCAAAGGACATCTTTTTTGGTGAATTACAGATGGATAAGAGATCTCAGGGATCGGCCTCTACTATGATACAAAGATGTGTGAACGCTGGACATGATTGATACATGGCATTGATAATGCACATTGGGAGCAAGTCGCCGCTGAACGTGTTGCTTGGAGGGCAAACATCAGAAATGTAATAAAGACAAAGGAGAAAATTATTGCAGATAAGTCACACACCGAGCGTATGAAACGTAAGATGGTGCATGATGGTGGAAATGACCACATGTTCAAAAGCACTCACTGTGAACGAAAATTTATAGTGCGAATTGGCCTTATCAGTCACATTCGCTACCGCCATAGGTAAAATTTATTATGCCTTTTTAAATCACAAACTATCGTCTGTCAAGACGGCAAGGTGCCAATGAATGAATATATATATATATATATATATATATATATATATATATATATATATATATATATATATATATATATATATACATATATATATATATATATATATATATATATAGTTTAAGAGACATTCTACTACTAATGTGCTACTACTACCGCTACTACTACTACTACTACTACTACTACTACTACTACTACTATTACTACTACTACTACTACTACTACTACTACTACTACTACTACTACTACTACTACTACTACTACTACTACTACTACTACTACTAATACTACGGCAACAACAACAACAACTAATACTACTAATACTACTTCTACTACTACTACCACTACTACTACTACTACTACTACTACTACTACTACTACTACTACTACTACTACTACTACTACTACTACTACTACTACTACTACTACTACTACTACTACAACCACTATTGGCACTAATACTACATCCACCACTACTACTGCTACTGCTACTACTACCGCCATCACCACTACTACTACAAAAACTACAACCACCACCACTACTACTAATACAGCTACTACTACTACTACTACTACTACTACTACTACTACTACTACTACTACTACTACTACTACTACTACTACTACTACTACTACTACTACTCTAAAATAAATATAAGGACAAACAAGGCTAAATATAGAGCACTTACCTTGACCATCTCAGGGCTAAGGCGATTCTTCTTGTGAGGAATATGCGACAGCTACAACACACCGATATTTGATTAAGAATTCCTTCCAGCATAACTGAAGATAATGGAGGCTGTTAAATTGAGGATACGTGTAATCATTGTGACGTGATCAATTACCATACACTCAACATGACACTGGGGTTCTCAGCAAGAACTATGTCGAAGCAGACGTGATTGGAATGTCATTCGTTCATTCAGTAGCATGTCCTTTGCAGAACCTCGCTCCCATAACAACCTTCGTGACAACTTCTCGGTCATAAGAAAGATGCCCCGCGTCCGATACACCCATAAAGATATCAGCCGCCACATCCTGCACCCATCTTCTCTTTGGCCTTCCTCTTCCTCTCTTCCCAGGCACATCCCCTTCCATTATTTTCCCCTTTCAAACTTTCGTGACGTTTCAAGTTACCAAAATATTACAATTTTCTTTGTTTTATCATTTTTTAAAACCTTCTTCAATGTTCAGCTCTTGAAGTATGTATGAATTTGTTCTTTTCTTTATCCAGGATATTCTTGGAACTCGTCTATAACATTTATATTCAAAGGCATTTATGCGCTGTTCAGCTTGTTTAGTAAGTGTCCAGGTCTCACAGGCGTATGTTGCAATGGGAAAGAAGCATGCTCTTAAAAATCTAATTTTTGTAGTTCTATCTGTCCCTCTCCATAACTTATTCAGTTGTTTTAGACTGTGAAGAGCAATAGCTATTCGTCTTTTAATTTCTGTCATTGTGTCGCCGTTGTTGGTAATCAATGACCCAAGATATTCAAAATTGTCCACCACCTCCAATTGTTTCTTATTAACATATATTTCTTTCTCCATAGTAGTTTTATCTGTATGCATTATCTTTGTCTTCACTATGTTAAGATATAATATAAGATACCGCCAATCACTGGTATCATGAAGGCTAATAGACTACAATGGCTGGGGCATATAGAAAGAATGGAAGATAATAGGGAAACAAAACTAGCTTACACTCAGGAAATAAATGACCGCAGACCCCGAGGTAGACCAAGAAGGCGGTGGAGAGATAATACATGTACAGACCTACAAGCACTTGGAATCAACGACTGACAAGAGAAGGTACACCAGAGAGACGAATGGAGACGGATTGTATCTGCAGCAAAGAACCTCAATCGCTCGGAACGCTGAAGAAGAAGAAGAAGAAGAAGAAGATATAATTTGTGATTTTCACTATTCGATTGTGCTAAGGTTATTATGTTTTCTATACCATTCTGTGTTGTGGATAACAATGCTGTATCATCAGCATACCGAATCTCTGGTAAGTCATGACCACCGATATTTAGAGGCATCATATAGCTCCCTATTTATATCATCTCTGACATTTCTCATTATATTTTCGGCGGACAGCTTAAACAAATAGGGGGACAGCACACAGCCCTGACGGACTCCTTGCTTGATGTCAACCAATCTAGATGTCTCGGCCATCTATTCTAACCGCTGCTTGTTGGTCTAGATAGAGTATTATATGTGTTGCATTCATGTGATGAAAAGCCCATATTCCTCATGATTTCCAAAGTTTCTGATGATATTCAAAATAATAATGATGGACCATCAATTTTGAAGAAGAAGGTTCAGAATGCTCTTAACCATGTGAAAACTTGGAAGACCCCCGATTCAGACAGCATCACAATAGAAATGATTAATGCTTTAGAATAATATGTAATTGATAAAGTTACCAGACTGCTGGATATGTGGTACTGCAGATATACTACATGAACCACATGAGTTATGTAATTCTGTATTTATTGCAATCCCAAAGACATCATTATCCTTGGAATGTGATCAACATCAAACAATTAGTATAATGAGCCACATCACGAACATTTTACTAAACATTATCATGCAAAGAGTTAGGAAGAAAATACAACCTGAAAGATGAGACGAACAATGTGGGTTTGTAGAAGGCTAGGGTACAGTAAATGCTGTGTATATACTGAGAACAATAATTGAACGTTCTATAGAAGTAAACAAAGATCTATACCTCATTGACTACACAAAAGCTTTCGATAAAGTGAGACATGTCGACATGATAAGGATGCCTGAAGATCTACAAATTGATGGAAAAAACCTGAGACTTGTAAAAAAACATATATTGGAAACAACACGCTGCTATAAGAATTGATAATGAAGTAGGTCAGTCAATATCAGCCTATTAAGAGAGGTGTGAGACATGGATGTGTGATGTCTCCAGATCGTTTTTCCCCGTACAGTGAAAATATTTTCAGTAATATAGAAGATATGGAAGGAATCATCATTGGGGAACGGTACATCAATAACATTATATATGCAGATGATACATTCTTTATTGCAGACAATGAACAGGACCTGCAACATTGAGTAGATGCGGTTATTGCACACAGTGAACAACTAGGGTTGGAATTGAATTGTAAGAAGACACACATTATGGTCGTCACTGGGAAGAAGGAAATACCACGATTTAATATACAAGCAAACTGGTATATTCTTACACAAGTGAATCGGAACAGCTATCTCGGAACAGTCATAACATCTGATGGAAGATGCCTTGAAGAGATTAGAACAAGAATTGCCATTGCGAAGATAGCCTTTTCCAAAATGAAAAACATATTTACCAATAACAAAAATATCAATTGTAACGAGAAAAAGAGTGTTGAGGTGCTACAATAAACCTGTAATTATGTATGGATGTAAATCGTGGACAATGAGCATACAAGCTGAGAAACATCTGATGGCTGTAGAAATGTGGTTTCTGAGGAAAATGCAAAGAATACCATGGACAGACAGAAAAACCAATGAACAGGTCTTTCAAGAAACAAATGAAGATAGTAAACTGATTAGAGACATTATATTTTGGGCATGTTATGAGAAGAAATGAATTAGAGAACTTGATGACAACTGGCAAGATCGAAGGGAAGACCGAGAAGTAAATTCCTGGATGGCTTGGCAACGTGGCATGGTCGCGACAGAAATACGGAGCTGATCTACGACTCTGGTAAACAAGTGAGATGGCGAAACATGACCGCCCACGCTTATAGGCATGGCACATGATGGATGATAGATGGATATTATGTTAACATTATTTAGGTAGATATGAGAGCAAAGTACGAGAGGCTGCAAGGAAAGACGTAGGAAATAATATTGCCTTTGTTCTTGAGGTTGCCGCTTGGTAGTAGACCCAGTGTTGGTATTTAGAACGGTAACAGTGTGTAATTTTGTAGACTGGTGTCGTCACAACAATGTGATGTAGGTTGTAGAGTTAATCATTAGAAAAGCCCAGTCGCAGCTGTAGATAATATCATTAGCGACATGGGTGTTGATATTGCACCAGGTACAGCAGTGATGTGTATAGTTGTATGAGTGCTGCATAATTTAAATGGCAATAAAAATATGACGACGATTATAATGATGGTGATGATATTGGCTATGAGTTAAGTCGCCTGTGGCAACCAAAGCAGTTACAGATGAACTGTACAGTCAGGAAAATGCGAAGTACATCACTATGCAGTTGTATTGAAATGTAATTCACAATTATTGGCATGAGAAGAAAAATTATTTTAAAAAAAAATATATTAAATGGTGTATAATTTAATTAAGTTGCATGTCCTTCACAGGACGTAGCAGTCAACCCCAGCATTTTCGCTGTTCGTGATTCCTGGGCACATTTTACGTTCCGTAGTTTGCCATTGCATTCTGAACGACCGGTTCTTACACATATTTTCGAAATAACCAGCACTGCTGTTTTTCGAACCCGGGTATACGGGCTCACAAACCGCGTTCGCAAGCCCTCATCCACAGAGACCGGTAAATGGTGTATAGGAAAAAGGATAATTTGTGCACTTAGAGTATGATGCATTATGACACCATAATGCCCAACCTATGGTGATTGTTGGTGTGCAGAGTGACATAGAGAGGAACTCTTAAAGTAATTGATATGTGGAATGAATTACAGTGAGGAGAAGAAAACTGTGTACCTCAATTATATTGGATTAGAGTACCACAATGCCCAGCATGGAAGAATATCTTCTGGAGTGTGCAGCAGTAAATGAAAGAACAGTAGAATATTTTACCATATAGTGGTGAATTATGTTTGAATCTGGTTATATTATGTGTTCAACCGTGTGATGCCAGTTGCCTGGGATGAATTAAGGCATCATATATGTTGGTGTGCAGGTCGTAAGTTTTTTTTTGACTTCCTTGATGAATGTAGCCATTTTCAGAAGGTATGTAAGAATGGCGGCCTGACTTGGCAGCACAGAAGTCACCAAGCTAATCGGCATGGAACATAACGATGATGAAGGAGATATACATATTACAGTCTATTAACTGCGTTGCCATGTGTCCCAGAACAGTTGGCATCACTTGTCCTATAGATGTCTGCGCTCTCAGCTTGACGGGTGTCGGGGAGACTGGGGTTTCCCCACAACACGCTGGACATTTTGCGTTGGGGACTTAATTCTGTATCCAAGCCTCTTCTACAGTCACTCACCATCAAGTGTCTTGCTGGCTGGCCTGGGCGATCTTGCTGCTCCACACACGATCTCCGATGGCTCGGAATGCAGTCGACACATGAACTGATCCATGCTGCTTCTTTCTGTCTTTTATTCAAGCTAAGGACCTTTTCCTGTTCACGCTCCACAACCACTTCGGTGATTTTTTCGATTTGTGTGTGTGTGCATATCCTTTACAGGATATCGCTGTCAACACCAGCATCTTTCAGCTGTATGTTGATTTCTTGGCAAGATTACGCTCAGTAGTTTGCCATTGCTTTCTGAGCGGCCGGCTCACATACCCCGTAAGTTACTGATGCGATTCGAGCCACTGCTGATTCTCACCATCATCACGTTACCGACGAGAGTATACGAGATTGATTGATTGATTGATTGATTTAGGAACCGACATCACAGCATTCGGGACATTCCCATAAGCGCTCCGTCCCCATCCTCAGCACCCAGCGAAGAGTTCCAACACTAATAGTTCCAGTAGCAATCTGATTATATGTCCGTCTCGCCTTTCCTCTGAGCGTCGAGCGTCGGCCAGATCCCCTCGTCACACCTCGCTGTCTCATTCTTACCAGACTATGGTGATTCATCTGCTCCTCCGAGGTGTACACGTGCTCCCACAAAGCCGCAACCACGTCTGCCTTGTCATGCATCAATACTCCACCAAGTTTTGCCGAGCCAGCCAATCTGTCCGTCTGTTCATTCCCCAGCACACCGGCATGCCCAGGAGAAAAGATCCAGGTGATGCTTGCTACCCGTGACCTCCGAAGCGAAGCAAGCCACTCTGCAAGAAGCTTGCCTGTTCTCACCCTTCTCAGCATGCTTTCTGAGTCAGTTACAATCACAATGTGTGTGTGTATCGTATTCTCCATCCAGCGGAAAGCTGCACTGACCGCCTCCACCTCCATTCTTAAGCTAGATGCAGGTTCTCCTGCATCAAACGCCGACCATTAGTTTTTGCCACGAACCCCCAGGCACTTCTCCTACATCTCACCACTGACCCATCCGTGTAGATTATCACATCACCCGGGCGAGAATTTTCCTGAATTAGTTGCTGAATTTCCACTTCCGTGGCCCCTGCTGGCCACTCCCTGCACTCCCGGCTCAATGTTATTACAACTCTGCACAAGTCTGACTGCACGGCTGGCACTCTGACCCACTCCTCTCCTCGCCAAGGGGCACACCTGCCTGATCGTATCCTCCGTCTGAGCCATCCATGATTTCCCTCTTATCAGTCTCTGACCCTTAACTACGTCCAACGCCTCATGCAACGGGTGATCTGTGTCTGCAGCTACTCTGAGGTATGCCTTCGCTTGCATCACCTTGTGCCTACCAGCAACAGTAGGCAGACCAAGGATGTAACGCATACACACTACTGGAGTGTCTCTGGTGCATCCCAGAATGACCCGCATCGCTTCATTCTGTATGCGCTCTAATTTCACCAGCTGACTCTTTGAGACAGTGAGCAGTCCTAGTCCATAATCAATCACTGAGAGGATCAAGTGCTGGTATAGTGTGAAAGGCATTCCCTGCTCTGTGTCCATTGCAGTCATAATTTTAAGTGCATTGAGTCCCTTTTGAGACTTTGTCACAACCGTCTCCACATGGTCCTTGAAGGACAGACTCCTGTCAAATGTGATTCCCAGATACTTCAGTTTGTTCTCTCTGTTGACGCTTCTACCATCTATCGTGAGGCCTGGGGTATCATCTCTCACAATCCTGTTGTCCAGAGAGCACCACAACACTCCGCTTTTTCCGGGTTGATGACAGCACTCATTTCAGTGCACCAGTCAATCACTTTGTCTACTGTCACCTGTAGCTCCTGGCGTGTTTGATTATACGAGATTACGGAGAAAAGTCATAACCTCTAAGCCACGAAGCCGGCCACTACGGTGATTACGGTAGTCAAATTGCTCTATCACTGGCACATTTGAGCAACTGTCCACAGAAGTTTATCTCGGCCCGCCCCACCCCCACCCCCACCCACCTTGGTTTTGTTCATGTGTCAATAGGCCTGGGTTCCAGATAGCCACACACTTTTCTCATATTTATTTTGTTGTATAACAATCTTTTAACTGTTCTTTCACAAAATTGTATTCTCTCTCTCTCTCTCTCTCTCTCTCTCTCTCTCTCTCTCTCTCTGTTTCTCTCTCTGTCTCTCTCTCTTTCTGTCTTTCTCTCTCTCGCTTTCTTTCTCTCTCTCTCTCTCTCTCTCTCTCTCTCTCTCTCTCTCTCTCTCTCTCTCTCTCTCTCTCTCTCCGTGTATGTGTGTGCACTCTCGGGCGTATGTGTGTGTATCTGTGTGTGTAAAACCGCGGAATCCGCATTGATGTGGTTTTACAGAAGAAAGAGTCCATGGAAAGCCAAAATGAGTTATCTACATGTTTTGAAAGTGACGACGACACAATGAAAGTTTATTTATAAAAATGACAACTGTGTACATCATTTGTTTGGCCACATTACGAGAAGATAATTGAGCTGGGTTGAGTTGAGTTGAGGCAAGAACCGACATCACAGCACTCGGGACATTCCCATACGTGTTCCATCCTAATCTGCAACAGCCAGCGAAGAGTCCCAATACAAACTGTGCCAGTAGCAGTCTGATTATATTCCCGTCTGATATTTCTACGAGAAGAGAAAAATGGATCATGATGTGGAATCTGGAAAGATGTGTGTCAAGCAGCACAGAAGAAGACAGCGGGAGAAGATTGCTGAAAGACAGTGTTCTTTGCACGTTGATATGATTGATTGATTGAGACACCTGAGTGGTGTGTATGCGGTACATCCTTGGTTTGCCGATTGTTCCTGGTAGGCTCACGTGGTGCAGGCGAAGGCATAACTCAGAGTAGCTGCTGACACACATCACCAGTTGCATGAGGCGCTGGACGCAGTTTATTGTGAGCGACTGACAAGAGGGAAATTATTGATGGCTCAGGCGGAGGATACGATCAGACAGGTGTGCATCTTGGAGAAGATTAGGCGAGGAGAGGATTGGGTCAGAGTGCAAGCTGAGAAGTCAGACTTGTGCAGAGTTATAATCACATTGAGCCGGGAGTGCAGGGAGTGGTCAGCAGGGGCCACGGAAGTGGAAATCCAACAACTAATTCAGGATAATGCTCGCCCTGGTGATGTGATTATCTACATGGATGGTTCGGTGTTGAGAGGTAGGAGAAGTGGCTGGGGATTTTTAGCAAAAGCTAATGGTCGACGTTTGGCGCAGGAGAGCTTGGCGTATTATGCCACAACATCTAACTTAAGAATGGAGGTGGAGGCGCTCAATGCAGCTTTCCCCTGGATGGAGAACACGATACATACACACATCGTGATTGTAACTGACTCAGAAAGGCAAGCTTCGTACAGTGTGGCTTGCTTCGCTTCGGAGGTCACGGGTGGCAAGCATTGCCTGGATCTTTTTTCCGGGGCATTCGGTGCGCTGGGGAATGAACAGGCGAACAGATTGGCTGGCTCTGCAAAGTTTTGGTGGCGTATTGATGCATGACAAGGCAGACGTGGTTGCGGCCTTGTGGGAGCACTTGTACATCTCGGAGGAGCAAAAGGATCACCATGGTCTGGCAAGAATGCGACAGTTAGGGGTGACGAAGGTATCTGGCCGACGCTCTTCGCTCAGAAGAAAGGCGATACGGACGCATAATCAGATTGCTACTGGTACTATTAGTGCTGGAACTCTTCGCTGACTGCTGAGGATGGGGACGGAGCGCATATGGGTATGCCCCGAATGCTGTGATGTCGGTTCCTCTTATCAGTCGCTGACCCTTAACTGCGTCCAACGCCTCATGCAACGGGTGATCTGTGTCTGCAGCTACTCTGAGGTATGGCTTCGCCTGCATCACCTTGAGCCTACTAGCAACAGTCGGCAAACCAAGGATGTAACGATTACACTCTACTGGAGTGTCTCTGGTGCATCCCAGAATGAACCGCATAGCTTCGTTCTGTATGAGCTATAATTTCACTAGCTGACTCTTTGAGACAGTGAGCAGTCCTAGTCCACAGTCAGTTACTGATAGGATCAAGTGCTGATATAGTGTGAAAAGCATTCTATGCTCTGTGTCCATTGCAGCCATAGTTTTAAGTGCATTGAGTCCCTTTTGAGACCTTGTCACAACCGTCTCCACATGGTCATTGAAGGACAGACTCCTGTCAAATGTGATTCCCAGATACTTCAGTTTGTTCTCTCTGTTGACGTCTCTGCCATCTATCGTAAGGCTTGTGACATCAGCACTCACAATCATGTTGTCCAGAGAGCATCACAAATCAGCCGCCTTTTCCGGGTTGATGACAGCACTCATTTCTGTGCACCAGTCAATCACTTTGTCTACTGTCGCCTGTAGCTCCTGGGCTGTTTTTACCCTACCTCTCCCCTGCCTATATGCAAGAATATCATCTGCAAATGTTAGTATTCTTCCAACCCCTGGTGCTTCTAGGTTTGCAATCTTGCTCGTATACACATTAAAGAGCACCGGTGAGATTGCTGATCCCTGTGGCAGTCCCGGGGTTAAAATATGTGGCTCTGAGGTCCATGCACCCAGACGGAGAGCAACCCGACAATAATGTAGGACGGCTGCTACCCAGTTCACCAACCAGGGATTGACCCCCATCTCCATCAATGCGGTCAGCAAAATATCATAGCGAACTCTATTGTACGCATCCTCGATATCAAGCGCTGCCGCCATCGTTTCCTGTCTACTCTGGAACCCCTCATAAACGTCAAAGGCAAAAGTGGCTGCATTTGACCAGGTATCTTTTCCTGGCCTGTAGCTCCCCAGGCCTCTTGGAAGAAGCTTCCTCCTTTCCAAAAACTCTTGCAGCTTGGCAGCGACTATCTTCTCTAAAACCTTCATAAATGTATTTTAGAGGGTGATGATCCTAAAGCCACTAAGCTTTGAATGATCCTTGAAAAGTTTTGGCAGAGGGATGAGGTAGCTGTGCACCCAATTCTACGGTACTGATCCTGTCCTAACGCTCTGGTTCAAGCAGTCGATCATCTCCTCCAGGTCTGCATCGCTCAAACCCTTCATGTGGCCATACCTAACCCTATCGAGCCCTGGTGCCGTGTCTTTTGCTTATTTCAAAATATGTTTAACATCTTCAACACGTATGATGTCTCCATAATGCTTATTCTTCGTGGTGCCAGATAACTCCTCTCTAACTGCATCCCTGGTGTCCGTATCATTATGACTGGTCTGCTCTAAAAACGCCTCCCCTTTCTCTGTGTCTGTTGTCACTCACACACCATCATCTCTATAAATTGTTCAAACAGTCATAGGCCGATCTTTTCTTTGCATTTGTCTGTGCAATTTCCAGAATTTTCGTAGAGGTTTATCACCTCCAGTCTCCTTCATAAAACATTCCTATTTTACTTTTTTGGCCTCTGCAGCACATCACTTGAAAGCCTCCACCTTGTCTTTCTTGACATTTTCCGCTGTGTCCACTTCCTCTCGTGAGCTTCGGGGTGTCTTTCGCACTTTCTTTAGCTGCTTCACTGCGGCTCTCTTTGCTTTCCAAGCATGGTCTACTTCTGGGGTCCACCATGGGGGCTGCAAAAAGGGAGTTTTAACAGTCCTGTTGCATGCCCCTTGTCTGAGGCGTCCAAGAAGGCAATCGGACCACTCATACCGGAAGGTCTTGTGCTCTCTCCCAGCTTTAACTTTCCTGGGTTTAGAGATCAGGACTGAGCATGGCACGTGATCACTCCCATGGTCATTCAACACATTCCACTTTACATCAAGGACTGATGACTGGGAGACAAGTGCCAAGTCAATAGCTGTGTCTGCATCTCCAGGCCTCATTGTCATTCAAGTCGGCCTACCATCATTTAAGCAGACCACATCGGAGTCCACCATGGCATCCGCAAGGGCAATTCCCTGTCGGTTTTCTCCACTACTGTCCCAATCTCTGTTCCTCGCAACAGTCGACAGTAGACAAAGTGATTGACTGGTGCACTGAAATGAGTGCTGTCATCCACCCGGAAAAGGCGGCTGTTTTGTGGTGCTCTCTGGACAACAGGATTGTGAGAGCTGATGTCCCAAGCCTCGCGATAGATGGTAGAAATGTCAGCAGAGAGAACAAACTGAAGTATCTGGGGATCACATTTGACAGGAGCCTATCCTTCAAGGACCATGTGGAGACGGTTGTGACAAGATATCAAAAGATATTCAGTGCACTTAAAACTATGGCTGCAATGGACACAGAGCAGAGAATGCTTTTCATACTATACCAGCAATTGATCCTCTCAGTAATTGATTATGGATTAGGTCTGTTCACTGTCTCAGAGAGTCAGCTGGTGAAGTTAGAGCGCATACAGAACGAAGCTATGCGGGTCATTCTGGGATGCACTAGAGACACCCCAGTAGTGTGTATGCGTTACATCCTTGGTCTGCCGACTGTTTCTAGTAGGCTCAAGGTGATGCAGGCGAAGGCATACTTCAGAGTAGCCGCAGACACAGACCACCCACTGCATGAGGCGCTGGAAGCAGTTAAGGGTCAGTGACTGATAAGATGGAAATCATGGATGGCTCATGCGGAGGATACGATCAGACAGGTGTGCCCCTTGGAGAACATTAGGCGTGGAGAGGAGTGGGTCAGAGTGCCAGCGGAGCAGTCAGACTTGTACAGAGTAATAATCACATTAAGCCGAGAGTGCAGGGAGTGGCCAGCAGGGGCCACGGAAGTGGAAATCCAGCAACTAATTCAGGACAATGCTCACTCGGGTGATGTGATTATCTACACAGATGGTTCGGTGTCAAGAGGTGAGAGAAGTGGCTGGGGGTTCATAGCCAAAGCTAATGGTCGACGTTTGGGGCAGGAGAGCCTGACATATGATACAACAACATCCAGCTTAAGAATGGAGGTGGAGGCAGTCACTGTGGCTCTCCGCTGAATAGAGAATACGACACACACACACACACTCACACACACACATCGTGATTGTAACTGACTCAGAAAGCATGCTCACGAGGGTGAGGGCGAGCAGGCTTCGTGCGGAGTGGCTTGCTTCGCTTCGGAGGTCAAGGGTGACAAGCATCGCCTGGATCTTTTCTCCGAGACATGCCGGTGTGCTGGGAAATGAACAGGCGGACAGATTGGCTGGCTCTCAGGAACTTGGTGGAGTATTGATACATGACAAGGCAGACGTGATTGCGGTCTTGTGGGAGCACGTGCCCACCTCGGAGGAGCAAATGGATTACCATGGTCTGGCAAGAATGA
Source organism: Cepaea nemoralis (assembly GCA_014155875.1). Taxonomy (NCBI): domain Eukaryota; kingdom Metazoa; phylum Mollusca; class Gastropoda; order Stylommatophora; family Helicidae; genus Cepaea; species Cepaea nemoralis. Next base: position 3,312 of record JACEFZ010027293.1, on the reverse strand, counting down.
GACAGCGAGGAGTGACGAGGGGATCTGGCCGACACTCAACGCTCAGAGGAAAGGCGAGACGGACATATAATCAGATTGCTACTGGTACTGTTAGTGTTGGAACTCTTCGCTGGCTGCTGAGGATGGGGACGGAGCGCTTATGGGAATGCCCCGAATGCTGTGATGTCGATTCCTAGATCAATCAATCTAGATCTCTGTTCCTGGCATTGAAGTCTCCACATATGAGTAGCCTATCCCCTGGTAATTTCTCAATTTCTTAAGCTAGTCCCATTGTTCCTTTCTGACAAAACAGTCCACAGTGGCATATACATTTATGAAGTTCCAACTTAAGCCACCAATCTCCTTTTGTATACCCTGACCTCTCTTGCATTTTCAGTAATAATAAATATGTGTACATTACAGTTACACTTTTGGACAAACAACCTCAGTAAATAGTAGAAGGCAGCAGGACTTTGTCCCACGTAAACACATCTACACCCCATCCCTGCGTGACATTTGACTATGGGCTGTTTGAAAATGGCGTAACGGTCAGGGTCGATTCGGGTCTGTATATTCAGAGAATTGATAAAGCATGTTGAATAAATTAAAATACATCGAGAGCGTGTTGGCAGCTTCTATATATCATACTGTTTACAACTGTCACTTGATTATCGCAAAGTTATGAATGTCACGTTACGAATACTCGCATATTTCTTAGTTAGCGACATTTTCCAAGAAAACTTCTTACGCTAATGCTTAAACAGTAACAGATGATATATCAACGATCAGTGTGTTAACTCGCTCAATCCACGCAAGTTACACCAACTCTTTCTTTCTAAGAAAGCTGTCGTTAAATAATCTTTCTTTCTCAGAAAAAAAGGATAGTTGCATATCATGTACAGGACGCAGCAGTCAACACCGCCGATTTTGGCTGTTTGTGATTTCTTGGCAAGTTAACGTTCAATAGTTTGCTATGCTTTCTAAACTCCCGGTACACATACCGTTGTATGAAAACCAACGCAATGTGGTCAGCTGCCAAATTGCCACAGCTGTGTTTCGAACGCGGTATGCGGTATTACGAATTGCGCTGGTAACCCCTTCGCCACAGAACAATTCTAAGAAAACTATCATTAAAAAGCTGTTTTTATAGGGAAGCTGTTATTAAAAACGTTCTAGCAGAATCAATGTTGAAAGCAATAATAATTGAATCGTCGGAGTCCACTGAGAATGCTTGCCGAGAAGAGGTTAATTAAAGTTGAATATCCATCATCATGCAGCAAATCCTTTGCTGAAAGACGCTCTCAACACAATCCGCCAAACAGTTTCTCGGTCTGTTGCAATACATCCTGCCTCATACACTCTCATGTCGTGTACTGGTGTATCCCTCCCTCATACACCCTCATGTCGTGTACTGGTGGACCCCTGCCTCATACACTCTCATGTCATGTACTGGTAGACCCCTGCCTCATACACCCTCATGTCATGTATCTGTCGTGTACTGGTGGACCCTGCCTCATAACCCTCATGTCGAGTGTCTGTGGTGTACTGGTGGATCCCTTCCTCATAACCCTCATGTCGAGTGTCTGTGGTGTACTGGTGGACCCTGCCTCATAACCCTCATGTCGAGTGTCTGTGGTGTACTGGTGGACCCTGCCTCATAACCCTCATGTCGAGTGTATGTGGTGTACTGGTGGATCCCTTCCTCATACACCCTCATGTCATGTACTGGTTGATCCCTGCCTCATACACCCTCATGTCATGTACTGATGGACCCATGTCTCATACAACCTCATGTCATGTACTGGTGTATCCCTGCCTCATACACCCTCATGTCATGTACTGATGGACCCATGTCTCATACACCCTCATGTCATGTACTGATGGACACATGTCTCATACACCCTCATGGCATGTACTGGTGTATCCCTGCCTCATACACCCTCATGTCATGTACTGGTGGACCCTGCCTCATAACCCTCATGTCGAGTGTCTGTGGTGTACTGGTGGACCCTGCCTCATAACCCTCATGTCGAGTGTATGTGGTGTACTGGTGGATCCCTTCCTCATACACCCTCATGTCATGTACTGGTTGATCCCTGCCTCATACACCCTCATGTCATGTACTGATGGACCCATGTCTCATACACCCTCATGTCATGTACTGGTGTATCCCTGCCTCATACACCCTCATGTCATGTACTGATGGACCCATGTGTCATACACCCTCATGTCATGTACTGATGGACCCATGTCTCTTACACCCTCATGTCATGTACTGATGGACCCATGTCTCATACACCCTCATGTCATGTACTGATGGACCCATGTCTCATACACACTCATGTCATGTACTGATGGACACATGTCTCATACACCCTCATGTCATGTACTGGTGGACCCATGTCTCACACACCCTCATGTCATGTACTGATGTACCCATGTCTCATACACCCTCATGTCATGTACTGATGGTCCCATGTCTCATACACCCTCATGTCGTGTACTGGTGTATCCCTGCCTCATACACCCTCATGTCATGTACTGATGGACCCATGTCTCATACACCCTCATGTCATGTACTGATAGACCCATGTCTCATACACCCTCATGTCATGTACTGATGGACCCATGTCTCATACACCCTCATGTCATGTACTGATGGACCCATGTCTCATACACCCTCATGTCATGTACTGATGGACCCATGTCTCATACACCCTCATGTCGTGTACTGGTGTATCCCTGCCTCATACACCCTCATGTCATGTACTGATGTGTCAGAGTCTAATGTATTGCCAGCAGAGATGCAGGGACATCGTTACGCCCGCCAGGCGAATAGTCCCTAGTGGGGATGCTGTAACATCGTTACGCCCGCCAGGCGAGTATTAGTTACCTGCCTGCGAGGTTGCCGGCTGACGAGACAGCCAGCGGTCAGGCAAGGACAAAGCAGGACGCACGCAGGCCTCGTGAAGCCACTTCAGGGGGGCAGGCGCGTTGCGAGAAATAGCCAGACAGCTCTGGGACTCGGACTCGACTGGACGTATGATGGGAGAAAGGCTTGTGTAGTTCTGTGGCCCGAAAGTCGAGTTCTTGTACATCTTGCGAGACTGATTGTAAGCTGTGGGTGCTTGTAAGTGTATTGTTATAACTTATGTATTGTGATGATCATCTCTAGATCGTGATCTGTAAATAAATCCATCGAAACTTAGTGTCGTTGAGTCTCAAGTCAAATCACGTTGTATTTGTACTGTCTCACATGTGTTAGGTTAACGAGCCAGGTTTAAGACCCTGACATGTGTGGACGTGGGGGCTCGTCCGGCTTTAAAATGAACG